>JAXQQM020065695.1:0-63614 GCA_034641835.2 Pinus albicaulis | reverse complement strand
GCCACGCATTACGTATGCTGCAAAGGACCAAGGCATATATATTATGTTATATAAGTGGAGCGCATAAAACAAAGTTTATAAGGTGGGACCCCTCCCCAATCGAAATCGGAGATCGCAAGTGCAGCAGAACATGTAACCAACAGGAAGTTGCGATTGCGATTGAATTTCAGACCCGACAAGTCTATAAATCATGGTTAACATATATTTGAGTTCCAGGTCTAATCGCATTGGCACTGGTCAATCGCATCGGAGAATATATGAGTTGCGATTGCAATTGGAAGTCCGGACCCGATGGAGGTATGAATTATAATTCAAACGTGTTTGAAGTCCTTTCCCAATCGCATCGGCAAAATACAATGAACAGTGGCCAATCGCAACACATATTAAAAGACTTGTGATTGCGATTAAGAGTTCGGACCCGATGGGTGTATTAACGATGGTTTATATATATTTGAATTCCGGCTAATCGCATCAGAGATTATAAGAGCGTCGGAACATATGTTAAAGACTTGCGATTGCGATTGAAGCCCGGACCCGATGGGCTTATAAATTATGATTAACAAATGTTTCAATTCCATGTTCCAATCACATCGGCACTGGTCAATCGGAACACATGTTAAAGACTTGCGATTGCGATTGAAGCCCGGACCCGATGGGCTTATAAATTATGACTAACAAATGTTTCAGTTCCATGGTCAATCGCATCGGAGGTAAAGTGGAGTATCAGAACATCACAACAGAAAGTTGCGATTGCGATTGAGATTCGGACCCGATGGACTGATAAACTGTGACTTGATAGGTTTGAGTTCCGGAACATGTTAACAAAGATTTGCGATTGCGATTGAAAGGCCGGACCCGATGGGTTTATAAGCCAAGACTGATATATGTTTGAAGTTTCACCATAACAGTGAATAATCATAATCAGAAGAGGCTGAGGAGTGATACATCACATCGAAAAGATCGGCGAGTGAGCCCGAAAGGAGTTCTTATTTGTTTAAAGAGTTTTTATTATATAATGCCGAGAATTGATTTAAGCCTTTTTAAAAGGAAGGTTGTATGTATGCCGAGTGTTGAAATTACTTATATATATATGAAAGGGCGTTGTTATATATATATATATATATAACGCTGTTGCGATAAGCCGTGTGGTCTGTAGACCCACGGGCCTCAGCTTAACGGGAGGGCGATTCTTAATATACAATGACTGTGATATATGTCTGTTCCGCTTGCGGAAAGTTCCACATCAACAAGACACTTGCTGCAAGTCAGCAGTCACGTATTTTTCTAAGAGGCACTGATATAAAAGCACTGTTACACGTATGCAGCAAATACACCACAGCAGAGGACAGAAAATCATACAGAGCAGAAAAGAGTCAAAACACAGTCACAGATAAGACAAATGCGCAGCAAACCAAGAGACAAAATAAGTGAGCTGGAATTCACATTGTAATTCGAATGTAAATGGTTTAATTGTTTTTATTGTTTGTGATGTATTGGCAAGTCTCCGAGAGAAAACAAACTCCCGCTGTAATGTTAAAATTGACACCTACAGTTATAATTTCTGAGTAAGCTGATAAAAGGAGTGAGAAGGCAGAAGGCAAAGAGACATGACTTTCCATTTCGAATTCCAAGAAGAATACAAACAGTCATGTGAGGAAATATATAAATAATATCATCTTGATATTCAAAAAAAAAGGAAAAAGGGAGAGAGTAAATCAAGAGAAGGCAGAATATAGAAGAGTGAGGCAGAGAAGATTAAGAAAAGCATAACAGAAGGAGAAGCTACAGAACAGGGCTGATATCTGAGGTAAATCAGCAAACTTTCAGTTTGATAAATTGAGGAAGTTGGAGCTTCCCTATCAAGTTGCAGCTTGATAGCTGTCAGTTGTAGCTGACTGAGGTTGGAGCCTCCTGTAGGTTGGTGCCTGCAGAAAATTGAAGGAAGTTGGTGCTTCCTTGTAAGTTGTAGCTTGCAGAATTGAGGTAGGAGCCTCCTGTAGGTTGGTGCCTGCAGAAAAACAGTGGTGAGAGGGAGTTGGAGCTTGCCTTTGCATCACAACAATAATAAGATGTGGTTTTCTCCCTTTATGGGTTTCCACGTATATCTGGTGTCTCTGTGCATGCTATTTATGTATTGATCTGATATGTATCATTTGCTTAATACCTGCTGCTCTCATATTAAGTCTACTACTCTATTAAACTAATACTTTCTGATTACATTCTAAAATTACTCTCACATCAAATTGAGTTTGAAATGAAGGTGTAAATAAGTTTAATGAAAAGTTTTAAAAGATCAGGAATGTATTAAACTGATTCAACCCCCCCTCTCAGTTTAATTAGAGGTTCAACATAGTCTTGTTTTCTCTCTACATGTGCATAATACATCATTATTTAGTGTGTTTAATGTTTTATAGCATGTTCACTAACTTCATAACTCTTTTTTTTATCTTCCTGTGACCAGAAGCTTAAGAGGCAGTGACAAATCCTCTTAAGGAAGTGCCGATTGGTATACTTGTGCACCAAATCCACCAACACATGAACGATAAATATACTGGCTGAGATAGCCAAGGAGCCTGCAAAACCATTTTGATCTCTAGGCTTGATGGTAAAATTGTGTTCTTCAAAATTTTCAAGCATTTCAAGGATCATATTTTTGTATGCCCTCATTCTAACATCCCTAGTTTGATAGGTTCCATTTACTTGTGTGATGACTAACTCAGAATCACCAAAGACTAAAATCATTTTAGCACCTAAATTTTTTAAAACTTCTAAACCCAAAACCAGAGCTTCATATTTTTCCATGTTATTTTTGCAATCAAATTTGAGTTTGTAAGAGAAAAAATTATTCGCATCTCTTGGGGTGATTATGCAAATGCTTGCATCAGCTCCTTTGTTAGGAATTACTGCAGAAATAAAATATTTACCGCGAGAATAATTCACATACAAAACCCAACAACAAATCACATAAACATAAACACAATGTTTAACCAAGAAAACCCCAAATCTGGGGAAAAACCCAACCAATGAAATTTCATTAACCATTGGCCAAAAAACCCTGGCCAATCTGGCCAAGTGAGCCTTCACCACTCACCTCCTGGCCTACCTTACATTGAAGTATTCCTAGCCTCTTATAGGCTCCATTACATGTAATACCATGGTCCAAAACCATGGGTGCACAAAACCATGTGCCCCAAAACCACTACTATCTACCCTAGTCAACATTGACTCTACCGCGAGTCATGTTTACCTAACAATTCCCCCCTTAAACTTGACTTGGAGATTATTGACTAAATCCAGCCAAACCTACTAAATGAGACAACACCGCTCACTCTAGCTCTTCCCCCTCAAATTTTTACCCAGGGTAATTGTAAACTTGACATCCCCCCTATCACTTAGGTCTAACCCAGACTTTACCAAAGATTACCCAGGGGTACGCATGCCATACTAGGTCTTATAGTAGTATGCCCATTTACATGTAAAAAATTAACTCCATTATAATAATATTTTTTTTGTTTCATTGTTGCTCTTTGTACATATGAAATCAATGTCCATATAAAAAGAACCCATTTATCGGATTACATGGGTCACCAGCCTCTGTAACCACCAGTCCTCTAGGAGTTATCTTCAGATACATGGTTCATCAATTAATTAATCCATGTGCAAACATCCTCTCATCTATGAATTTCTCAAACCAACTTCTTATCACTGCTAGTCGCCAGATCTGAGCTGTGGCAGCACCATTGTTCTCTTTATCCATTGAGAAACCCTCCATGGAATTCCCCATGGAATCAATCAATTGGATATTTCCTATTTCCTAGAAACACCATGCTCCGTATGGCCAGATCTGCAAAAGGCTGCATTGATTTCTCCATTCACAAGCCAATAAAACCCTTGGCTGCAAAAGCGTCCCTTTGAAGCCAAATATGGCTCTGATACCATTTGTTAGGAATTACTGCAGAAATAAAATATTTACCGAGAGAATAATACACATACAAAACCCAACAACAAATCACATAAACATAAACACAATGTTTAACTAGGAAAACCCCAAATCTGGGGAAAAACCCAACCAATGAAATTTCATTAACCATTGGCCAAAAAACCCTGGCCAATCTGGCCAAGTGAGCCTTCACCACTCACCTCCTGGCCTACCTTACAATGAAGTATTCCCAGCCTCTTATAGGCTCCATTACAAGTAATACCATGGGCTAAAACCATGGGTGCACAAAACCATGTGCCCCAAAACCACTACTATCTACCCTAGTCAACATTGACTCTACCGTGAGTCATGTTTACCTAACAGCCTTCTCTTCTAGAAGCACCATCAAATTTCTTGCATCATCAACCCTTGTTGCTGATCTCTTCAATTTGCTGATTTTTTATTTGCTGACTTTTTTCTGTTTGCTGATTTTCTGCTCCATTAGTGATTTCATTGAAAGGATGGAGGATCCTAAAGAAGTTTCCACTACATAAACTGGGAAATTTTGAGGTTTATCTTTGTTTTTGACCATATATGTCATCCTAGGCCCTCTATACAATCTCCTTTGCTTGCCAAAAATAGGGATAGTGGCATAGGTCATGTCCATTTGCATGGTTCCCTTGATTTTGGCAACCCATGATCTAGATAATAGCATGTCAAATTTTGGTGGAATATCAGCTACAACTATGTTCATCAATATAGTCTTAGCAGGTACTTGAGTTAAACCAACAACCAAATCCTTGATTATACCAATACATTGAACTCTTTTGGAATCAAATGAAAACAAGTCTTTGTATGGCCTAGTTATGTCAAACCCCATTCTTTCCATGATAAACTTAGGCATTAAGTTGTGTGATGCCCCTGAATCTAACATAGCATTATGTAATGTCATGTCATGAATGTTTAGACTCACATGAAATGGTGGAACCCTCTCAATTTTTCTCATCTTCTACTCTTGGCCTTAAGAAAATGGTGGGATTATCTTCTTGCAACTTCAAAATATCAGAGGGTCTAGCTTGAGTACTAAGCATCTTCACAATTTGAATTCTGTATTTGTTGACTTTTATGATTTCACCAAAGGGCACAATAATCTTTAATTTTGGAATTTCATTTTATATATTGAAAGGTGGTTGTATATTTTCAATTTATTTCCCAAGAGGAATACCTTTCCTCTGTTCAACAGTCTTTGGAACATCCTTCTTAGGCTGATTTTTATGGGCTACTCTAGGAACATTTTTATTCCTATGATTGTACTGTTTTTTCATCTCAAAAATAAAATTTCTATAGCATTTGAAGTGGTCATTTTTTTTTCACTTCCATCATTCCCTATGGTCATTGCTAGATTCATCATGCTCCTCTTTTGTTAAAAACATCCATGTTTCATCTTCATCCAAACAATGAATGATGTCCTCTTGAATTTTTGGTTGTGTTTCTTCTTCATCCAAACAATGAATGATGTCCTCTTGAATTTTTGGTTGTGTTTCTTCTTCATCCACCAAGTTTTGTTGAAAAGGGGGCCTAACTTGTTGATCGGGATGATTTATATTATCTCTTTGTCTCTGTTGAATTTGAGGTCTTCTATAATGTGGATTTATGATCTGTGTTTCTGATTGTGCAACAAGAGGAGGATTGTTTCCAAGAGCTATTTTATCAATAAGTATTTCCACGGTTTTCATCATGGTGTCAAATTTCACATCCAAAGATGTAGAGGGTTTTTATTCTTTTTTTACTCTTCCTTTTCCAACCTTAGACCTTTTTTCTGCAACCATGTTGGCCTCAACCTTCACAACATCATTTTTCATTTCAAATAGAGTGGTATATTCCCTCTCCCTCGGCAAAATGGAAAATTCATAATCAAAGGATTCAGCATAATGAAATTGGGCAGCCCCTGGGGGAGGTTTTATATGAGCAAGAGTAGAATTATAAAATTTATTGAACCTCTTTGAAAAATATTGAATTGACTCATTACTTGCTTTCTTAAAATTGTCATATGCAGTCAAGGCTTGCACATGATTTACCTTACTTCCCCATTTTCTTAGGAAATTGTCCTCCAATTGATCCCAATTCTGCAAACTTCCTGGGGTTAAGGCTTTAAAAAATTTTCTCATTTCACCAATATAAATTTGCACAAGCAACCTCATTTTGACATCTTCATCATCTACCTCCTCTAGGTCTACAGCGTCATCAAATTGGTCAAAATTTGTTTTGTAGTGATTCCCTCCTCACCTCCAAGGTTCTTAATCTTATTGGAATATCCTTGTGGGAGTTCATGGAGTAGAGAAGGAAACAAAATAGCATATATAGCAGGGCCAACAAGAGGAGGAGGAGGAGGAACTCTAGCCATAATGGGAGTGACATAAAAACTGAAACTGTAGCAGAGGATGTAGCTATCAAACTAGGAGGAGTAGTAATGAAATAGGATGTGATGTTCGGAAATTAAGTCACAAGAATTTTCATCTAAGAAACAAAAGAACTCCACTAACGAAAAGGGATACAAGCTCTCCTTTTCAATAAGAAATCAAAAGGATCAAGTTCTTTTAGTTATTATAAAGACTCCTTCTCTGATGTGACTATTTCCCAAAACCCTTCTCTATCTTCTTTTGAAACAACAGATGCAGTGTCAATTCGTAACCTTTGTATATTTAAGATAATTTCTATTAATTTAATTTTTGATTTAGATCTAAAAAGTGTTTCTTCAAACTTTTCATCGATCTGTATGTCTTCAAAATTTTGAACACCTTTATAAGGTAAATATGAAGCATGGAATACCTAATTTTGATGAGCTACCAATACCTCTCAGAATTTTTTCTGGATCATCAACTACCTCTGGTGGATCAGGGTCTAGATTGCTCCTCATATGAATCTTCTTGGAAGCCACCTTTAAGCTGAATATTCCAGTGGAGTCACCAAAGTAGAAGTACAGCCTCGAATTTCTAATCTCCTACTACCTCCAAGAGCTCAGTTACTTTGACAAGCTTCAATTAACCAGGATAATGAAACTTTCTAACTCATGGAAGACACACCAAAATTTTATCGCCGGGTTGGAACAAGTTGGGTTGTATCAACTATCAACCTAGCACAACTTTTTCAAACAAAATTTACACTGGAAGTTATCACTTCCAGTGAGAGAGGGATCTCTCAAAGAAAACAATGAAATATTCAAGATGATTTTTTTTTTTGTAGATGGCTAAGTTTGTTTATACTATATGTGATTTTTTGCAGGTGGAAGAGTGTAATGACAACCACCACTGGGTATGGAGTCAGCTAAATAAATTTAATTACAAACAAATTGTAATAATGGAAACTGAGACAGATTGGCTTAAAAATTAACTCTTACAGGAAAAAAACAACAAATGAAGGAAGTTGGAGCATTTAATCATGAATTCCAAGCAATCATATTGCCATGAAATTGATAAAAATATACAAAATAAGGAGATGAAAGACACATAAGCCAAGGAGAATCTCAAGTTTGAAAAAAATCTGCTGAAAAATGTATATTAGCTCATGAATAAAATATTACAAAAGTGGCTCTTTCATTCATTCATCAACCCCTTCAAAGTAAAAAAATTCCCCATTTATAGAGTGATCCCTCTTCTACAATAGTCTGCCAGCTAGGCTAGACTTGATGCTTTAGCTAAGAGACCTAGTTATAATTGAATTAGAAAACATAGAGACTTTTTAGGGATATTTTCTATCTTGTAGAGTTTGTATACAAAAAGGAGTCCATCACCATTTAAGTTCTTTAACAAAATTTTCTAATGATCCTTATCAACTATAACTAATTTTTAAGATGTTGG
Organism: Pinus albicaulis; assembly: GCA_034641835.2. Taxonomy (NCBI): domain Eukaryota; kingdom Viridiplantae; phylum Streptophyta; class Pinopsida; order Pinales; family Pinaceae; genus Pinus; species Pinus albicaulis. The sequence continues at coordinate 55,838 of JAXQQM020065695.1, read as the reverse complement.
ATGGTTGATGAACTAGAATATGAACTGCCATGATGAGATTTCATGATAAGTTAGCATGATGAGTTGGTTGCCATGTGGAGGTTAACCTTCTGTGTTGTCCACCTAAAAAATAGTCATTCATAGGTTATTGATGTGAACATATTTGACATGTTTTTTATCCATTGTTTTACTGTTTGATTGCCCAAAATTCATCAAATCTTCACTACGCTGGAAAAAATAGAGCATAGGAAGTTTGGTAGCAAACTTTAGTAGCAAATGCCAAAAACACTCTCCTACAGGTTATATTATTCTTCTGACTGTTCCAGGATCTTCACTGATGTTTATAAGATAAACACATGCTTTGATCACTTCCATTGTTGAGATTTAAACTTGTCTTTTTATCCATTGAAAGCTACAACAAATTCATAGAAAATTTTCGCCGTTAAGTATGGAGAGTTGCTACGAAACTTCCTAGTTTATGAGATTTTTTTTTTTCGATATTTTTTAACCTCCAAAACACTTCTAGTAGCCTATAAAAGCCCGCATATTACTGAAAATATCAATTTTCCATAGCATAAGAAAAACTTTATGATATTTCCATGTTCATGGAGTGCCATCAACCTCAGCAATGATTTTGAGATTTCTTTTTGCAAGCTCCACCTTAATCATTTCACTTTGAGTTTCTAAGGCACTAACTTGCCCATGCAACCCTCTCCTATCTGCCTGTAACCATATGTTCCTCTTACATATATGATTCACCATTATATGTAAAGGCAATGTTCTTTTCATCTTTCTTCCAGATTCATCTGCAACCTTGTTATAGAAGTCAAGTTTCTTTGACATTTCTTCCTTCAATTCTTCAAAAAGAAATTTTGATTCTATTACCTCATTCCAAGCATCTCTCAGTTGTTCTTGCAGCATCTCCACTTCAATTTTCTCTTGTACAAGCCTCTTACATTTCCATTTTTTCACTCAATCTAATTTTTTTGGAGGCATCTCTTCTTCTAATAGTAGATTAGGCATCTTTTCTTTTAGTTGTTGTGATCTTGTGATAGGATTTATGGGATTAAAAATAAAACCTGAACCTTCTTGAGCAAAATCCATTTTCTTGGCTCTTTTTCTCTTCTTTTAGGTTTTTTTCTCTTTGATATGTACAGGCCACATAATGGGGCTTTCTTCAATGTTAATAGCTTCTAGGATATCTGAAAATTTACCCTTCCCTTTGCTTTGGCTTCTACCCATCCTTCTTGTATAATTTTTTATCTTGGTGCTTGTAGGAATTTTTTCTTCTACCATGGGATTCTTTACCTGTTCAAATTCAAGCTCCATTTCAAGCTCTATTATAAGATCTATCTCTGTTTTAGGCTTAGCTACAAACTCTACGTTAGACTGCTTCTCATCCCCTTGGGTTATAGGTTGGGACATTATACTTATCCTAGGGGTGGAAACATCCAATTCATAGCCACTTAAAAATAAATATGTGGGCCAATCTCTCTTTAGCCTATTCAACTCTTCAACCACCATTAGCTTAATAATACCATGATGCAAAATTGAAGTTTTATTGGCATCAAGATTGGCCTGAAACTTGTCAGCCATATTTTTAAAGATTCTAAAAAATAAAAAGGAATATCTAAGGGTTGTTTACTTATGAAGTGCAACAACAATTTGAAATGGTATTGATATACCATGTGGAATCTACCCTCGCAAGTGAATTACTTCTTTATTAACATCGAGAACTTAGAAAATTAGTCTTTAAGGAAAGTTTTGGGAATGCTTGTAGCTATATAAATGTCTTTGAGCTCCTCCTTCAGGAACTCATCACAATTCTGCAGCTTAACTTCTGCACCTTGAACCACAATTCTCTTGACCTGGGGATTTTTGTATCTTGAGAAGTGGTGTCAAGATACACTACAAAATTTAGCATTGCCAACTTTATACCATGTCCCTATAAAGTTAATGGCAAACTATTTTGAAATTTTCTCATGAAATCCCTGTAGCTTCTGGCAAAACCAAAGACACCACACACTAGAAAATTCTTGGCTGAATGTAGGGTCTTCTTTAGGAAATTTCATCTCCATGGGTTTGTACCTCACCACTGACCCTCGTTTATACTTCTTCCTTCAAGCGTTCATGGATTCAGCATGCAGTGAGGAGCAAATTAAGACATCTTGATCATAAAATATTCTAAGCGATAGGCACAGTGGACACTTGCATACCTTTTCAAAGATAGCTAAACAACCCACAAGACAACAGATGAAATTATAGACATCAAGAGAAGCTCGTAAGGAGATGAGATCGAGCTTGGACAACAAAAGCTATTAAAAGTGGAAAAAGAAACAATGAGTATGTAGCTACGCATTTTGTGAATGGTAGATAAGGACAAAAATATGTAATCATGGCTAACAACTTTTGACTATAACCACCTTTAATTTTTCGTACGTTTTCGCTATCATTAACAAAAACATACTTTTGTAGTGGGACCGTGCTCCTAAGGAAAATTTCATATGGAAGTGTTAGGAACTTCCGTAGAAAACCCCGAGATTTAAACTAGAGTTGCTATGAAAGTTGGCTAAACCGTCAAGTTACTTATCATGACCAGATAAGTTTGAAGGACATGAAATTCTTTATTTTCCCATCTATGATGACCCTACTAAATTCATAAATAATCGCAAAAATTAATAAAAGACCAAAAATAACTTAATACATGTGATTTGAAATGGTATTGATATACCATGTGGAATCTACCCTCGCAAGTGAATTACTTCTTTATTAACATCGAGAACTTAGAAAATTAGTCTTTAAGGAAAGTTTTGGGAATTCTTGTAGCTATATAAATGTCTTTGAGCTCCTCCTTCAGGAACTCATCACAATTCTGCAGCTTAACTTCTGCACCTTGAACCACAATTCTCTTGACCTGGGGATTTTTGTATCTTGAGAAGTGGTGTCAAGATACACTACAAAATTTAGCATTGCCAACTTTATACCATGTCCCTATAAAGTTAATGGCAAACTATTTAGAAATTTTCTCATGAAATCCCTGTAGCTTCTGGCAAAACCAAAGACACCACACACTAGAAAATTCTTGGCTGAATGTAGGGTCTTCTTTAGGAAATTTCATCTCCATGGGTTTGTACCTCACCACTGACCCTCCTTTATACTTCTTCCTTCAAGCGTTCATGGATTCAGCATGCAGTGAGCAAATTATTGACACCTGCAAATATCTTAAGGACAGATAGGTCAATTATGACACTTGCATACCTTTCTTAAAGATAGCTAAACAACCCACAAGACAACAGAGATGAAATTATAGACATCAAGAGAAGCTCGTAAGGAGATGAGACTGAGCTTGTGACAACAAAGCTATTAAAAAGTGGAAAGAAAACGAAATGAGTATGTAGCTACGCATTTTGTGAATGGTAGATAAGGACAAAAAATATGTAATCATGGCTTAATAACCTTTGACTATAACCATTTTTAATTTTTTGTATCGTTTCGCTATCATTAACAGAAAAACATACTTTTGTAGTGGGATCAGTGCTCGGGAAGGAAAATTTCATATGGAAGTGTTAGGAACTTCCGTAGCAAACCCTGAGCTTTTTAAACTAGAGTTGCTATGAAAGTTGGCTAAACTGTCAAGTTACTTATCATGACTAGATAAGCTTGAAGGACATGAAATTTTTTATTTTCCCATCTATGATGACCCCTACTAAATTCATAATGACCCTAAAAAATTAATAAAAGACCAAAAATAACTTAATACATGTGATTTAAAAAAAAAAAAAAATTCTAACTAGCTAAACCAAATTACTCAAAGACAAACCTAAGTGTTTTCATGGATAATAGGGGGAGTGTTTGTGAAGATCAGTTTCATAGGTCAGCATCAATTGTATGGTTTAGTTGAGGTCGCCATAAATGGAAAAGGGGGATATTGTTGGCATTTATTTTGTGTTACAGGTGGTGATATATGGTTGGAATTGATCTCATCCTGGGCATGTATTGCAGATGTTATGCATATGCTTGATTGGGTGTTATAGGAGATATTTATGTTGCAGGTGGAAGCTTGGCTTATGATAGATGCATGTATTGTTGTTTTATATCTAATGTTGTGGTTTATTATTTGTATATAGTTATGTAGATCATTTTCAGACTCAAAGGATCATGTTCAAGACTACTTGGAGTTGAGTTGATTCTGTTTTGGAGGTGAAGAAGGGTAACGCAGGTCAGCAGTTAAGAATAGAGAATTATTAACACTGGAGACAAACCTATACGCTAGCATTATAACATTGGCATGATGAATACAGGGGGCATTAATATGTTATGAATGTTTTTCTCTAGATTCCTAGTGCATCTTATATATTTCATGAGTAAAGTATTACACTTGTGCTTGGCACTTGGTATTAGTATTACCATGGTATTTGTATGTGGTATTTTGGCTTGCCTAGTATTTACACTAGGTATTGGTATTGCCCTTATATCTTCTCATCGAATTTGTTTTAGGTTGATGTGTTTGGATTCTTATATATATTTTTGTGTCTTGTTAACTTTTTTTGGTTGGTTCAAGCAGTGAGTGAGTGTGTGAAGAAAGGGTGTGCTACAATGTTGTGTATAGCATATTGTACATTTGTAGCTAAGTTATGTGTGCTTATAAGATATTATTTTCATATCAGAGAGAGGTTTTTGGGTTTCTCATGTTGAGAAGATTTTAGATCCCGGCTTGAAGCATTTTCAAACGTGGTTCACATGGAGGTGTTGAAGGCATTAAGGCATCATTGCAAATAGTGTGTAGAGAATATGGGGGCCTTCTTGCCGGAAAATCAGAAAAGGAAGTAGATTTCTCTAGATTCCAATGCTATTGGGGCAAGCTTGTTGGTCATGGTGGCTTCTAGAGAATGGGTGTTCATAGAGTTGTGAGAGAAGAGTTTTTCAAACTGGAGTTGCTAGCAGAACTGTCATAGTAGTTGAGTCTTGCAGTTAGTGGGAACTAGCTCTTCCATGTACAAATTTTTTCAACACGAGCTCTTCCATGTACTAGCAAGGGGGTGGTTTTTTTTCCTTGGAGAGGGTTTTCCACCAAAAATTTTTTTGTCATCTTATGTGCATGATTTCTTATCAATTCTTCATGGTGTTTTGGCATTGTTATTGTAATCGTTCTACATTCTTTCATTTTTATTTTATGTTGGATCACTAACCATTGGGTGCTTTGGTAAAATGAGTTAAAAAATTAATAATTCCTAACACTGCTGATTCACCGCCACCATCCCACCCACTTCGTAGTGAGCTCATTTCCGACATAGAAGAATCAAATATTCTAAAGATGCAAATATGTTTTTTGCACAAAAAAATTGATCCCCCTTGCATATTTCAAATCTGCCATGTGTTTAGATGAGTAAAATATTTCAAAATGCAAGCTGCTTTTTTGCATCATAAAATATTTAATTCCTCTAATGTACTTAGAATGTAGGAAGCATCTAGAGGAATCCAATAATTATAAATGAATATGTTTTTTTGCACCTCAGAATATTTGATTCTTCTAATGGTAAATCTAAACATGAATTATAATGATTCTTAATAATAATATTTATATATAAATATCATAACTCTATAGAAAAGAAAAAAATGTTCCTAATCATTAAAACACTCATATATATATATATATATATATATATATATTTAATTGATTATATATAGAACACAAAAAAAAGTGCACGAATTTTTTTTTTATTGTAATTAATGAATTCTTATATATTTATTGATTAAATGTAAATATAAAATTTTACAATATAACCGATCATATATGAATTATAATTATTTAACTCACATTATGTTTTACTATTAATATTATAATTCTTTGATCTAATGCCTTTCCATAGTGTCTCTCCAGTCTCCCTAATTCTATGTTGTATAGCACCTCATGAGCCTCTCTAGAATACAAAACCTCCCATAGAGTGCCTTTCGACTCTGACTTAAAGTGCCCTTGACTCTCTCCCATTCTATGTTGTAGATAACCTCATGAGTGCTTCTATTCCTCATTCTATGTTGTACAACACCTCATGAACACCTATCTCCTCCATTATGTATTGTAGAGCATGGAGTACAACATCTCACCCATTCTACATTGTAGAACACCTCTCTAGCATATTTCCCCATTCTACATTGTAGAGCACCTCCACACTACATTTCCTCCATTTTGTTTGGAAAGTATTTGTATCCTATTAATCCCTCTACATTTCCCCATTTTGTTTGGAAAGTATTTGTTGAATTTCTTTAAAAAAAACCTAAGTTGTTTTGATAAAAAAAATTAATATGTTTCAATATTATTATTGGAAATGGATTGTAAAATGGGGAAAATGAATTGTAAAATTAGTATTTTCATATCTTACTAACTATCAAAGTAGAGGTTTATTTAAAATCTTTGCTTTGAAAAACTTTTGTTTTGGCAAAAAATAATATATTTCAACATCATTGTTAGAAATGCATTTAGTATTATATTAACTTTCAGAATGTTGAGAAAGTATATATATTCTAAAATAATATGTTTTTGCAATATTATTATTTAAAAGTATTTAGTATCATATTTGGGCTTTTAATTGATAAATGGGCATTTTATTTCGAAAAAATAAAAATTAACTTTTTAATCTTTATAAAATGAGTTGTCAAATTGTAGGACTAATATTTAAACTATGCAAAAAAGAATAAAGTTTTAGTTTATATGAAAACTTTGCAAAAAAAAGTTGTAATATTTTTTTTTTCAACAATGTATTTTACCATTTATATCCTCTATAACTTTGAATCCCTCCTATCCTAATATTTGAGAACACTTATTACATTGAATTGAATTGAATGCTTATGTACAAATCTTATCTTAAACTAGAAGCATCTCATTATTCTTAGACAAGATGAGAGATCTTTTTGTACCCTAGAAGCTTCAAGTTATTTTTATTTAGAGTTATAATTTTCCTTTCTATTAAAAGAATTTACAATTGGATTATTTTTCTATTCTGGGAAATATTTTGTATCCTAAAAGCATCCATTTTTTTATTTAAAGTAACAATTTTATTTCTTTATTAAAAGAATTGAAAACTAGATTTTTTTATGAGAAGTGTCCATTATTTTAATTTTAAATTATAAAAGTGAATCTCATATTCAAATGAAATAAAATCAAATGTTTTTATCAAATTGTAAGTGATCATTTTTATATTTCATCAAAGTTAAAAAGAAATCCAATATATTTCTAACGAAGGAACTCTAAAAAAATAAAAAATTAGAAAAACAAAATAAAAATACCCATTACCTAACTATTTTTGACAATATAACTTATGACAAAAATAAAAAATAAAACACATAATATCTATGTATTTTGACAATATAACCATGACATAAAAACACACTAGCTAAGACAGCCCCACACAAAAAATTATACAAAGAGAATATCATAAAAGAGTTTGGATGTTATCACTTTTACCAAAAAAAAAAAAAATCTGTATGTACTGAGCAAACCATAATAATAACCAAATCTTTAAAGTGCCATATCATAAGAATATACTTAAATAATTAGTTGGATGTAGCACTCATATTTTAGTCCCACATAATGGGGTAGTGCAGGATGACTATTCAAGGATAAATTCTTTGCGAGATGTAATAATTTTCAGACAAACAAAATCCAAGAAAATTCATGAAACAATTTGCATTAAAACCACGCAATATAAAAACTCTGATGAAAAACAAAAGCCACCAACATCATTCCTCGATCATTAGAAACAAAAGAAGAAAAACAAAACTGGTTTCAAATAAATTTTCTAATCCCTCTAGCAAAATTCGGGATCCAATCACAAGCTAGCTCAAAAACTAAACCCCTACACAATGTTTTTTTAAGCTCCTCGACAATTCCACATGAAGAGATTCAAGTTGAGACTTGGAGAATCGTAGAGATCAATTGTTGGAATACCTTAAACAAGATATACGTCTGTTAGGTGGTGTGATGCTGAAGGCCCAAGAGATTTATTGGACTCAGTTCAAAGTTGGATATCGTGAAGTGCTTGACAGTGTCTTCTAGCTATGAAAATTTATCGCATGAGCTTTTACGATCCTAATAGTTTTCTCCTATCCATTGACCAAGTAAGAACGAAGATACATTCATCTGGCGTGGGTAAACCCCTACACAATGTTTTTTTAAGCTCCTCGACATGTGGGGTTTCTAAATCTTTTCCACAATTAAAAAAAAAACACGGGGCAATGAAAAACAATGGGCAAAGGGGGAAAATAATATAATGGGCGAATAGTATGGTTATTTTTTATTTTCATTTGTTTTATTGTTTAAGATAGGATAGGATAAAATGGGACCACACATGAAATTACAATATCTCTTCAAAGGGAAAATATATTTTTTAGTTAGTTTAAAAAAGATATTTTACATATTATATTATTATATGGAAAAAAATATTATAATAATTGTATTGTTTTTTATATTCTTTTACACATACTTTTTTTTTATTGAAATTAATAATGTTAAGAATTAAGGATTATTTATATAAAAAATAGAGAAATAGATATTTTTAACATCAAAAATATGTTGAGTGTTTTATTGCATTAAATAAATGTTTCATATAGTCAATTTGGATCTATCTTAATTCTGGATCTACAAAGCACCTAGAGGGATCAAATTCCTTTTCACTCTAAAAGAGGTTTGCATCTCAGGAGATTTGATCCCGGTAGGCGCTTCGTAGACCCAGAGTTAAGATCGATTTAGACTGGTTTAATTTCACCTTTAAATATGTTATATTCTACATGAATACCAAGCCACTAAACACATAGGGTGTGCCTTCTACCTTTATACCAAGAGACCATACATTTTAAGGCTATGCTTGTTAGTCGGTAGGGGATGAGGGGTTTTATATATGGGTTTGTTTAGGTGGGATTTACCTTGTTTAATAAATCATGTGAGGATTGCGGAAATTTCGGTGCGTCGTTGTGATAGTTTTGATTCTCTCAAAGTGGTTTCAATCCTCAACCCATTTCCATAAAGTTTGAATCTGAAATCTACGGGGAAGTAAACCTGACACACACTAATTGATGTACATCTCATCAATGTATATTGTGTTTAATTTAATGGTGTTTTATTTTTAAAATGGACATATCTCCCATAAATATCTTTGACAATTTACTATTATTATTATTATGTGTCTAGACGAAACCTAGGCAGGGTTTAGCCTGCTTATTCATTGGAATAAGACCCATTCAACCACAATGGGATGATTATCACCACTATTGTACTAGGCTTTGGTCTATTACTATTATTACAGCCTAGGAGATGCAAATTGGTTGGTTTTAGTGGGGCTTAGTTTGCATCATGTTTCAAATTCAAAATTCATTCGAAGGGGTTGAGAATGGAAGAATTTAACCATTTGCAGGGGTGTAGCATCCTACTAGTCAATCCTAGTGATAACTAGTTAGTAAATAATTCTTTCATTCAATGCACAGGTTGACCATATTCTAGGCTCAACCTAATTGATTTTTTTAATTAAATTAAATATACAATTTTTTTTAATATGTAACAAAATATAGTAATTCAACCAGAAGTGAATGATACTTTATAGACATGAAACTAACAAACACATGTTATCTTTGAGATAAACCATTTACTCCTAAAAATATTTCATGGATATTAAATCATGGTCAACCACATCATAATTATTAATAATTAAACTAAAATTAGGTAAGTTTTATTTCAAATAGACACTCCTATCCATCAATGTAGTAAAATGCATATTACTGATTTCGTTTTATTTTTAATATATAATTTATTTTATATAATATTATGTACATGATGTATGTATTTTTGAAATAATATTTTAAATGTTTTTAATTTATTATTTAATAAAATATTTCAATGTTTTATTGAGCTTACTCTCTACAAGGTTCAATGTTTTTAAAGACCTCAACCAATTGAGCTTACCTTCTAGGCTATTTATTTTGTGTTTATATAAATAATTATATTTTAGTTTTAGTATGAAATATGTATTAGATATTAATTGCATTATTGATATACTTTTAGAGTGAGATTTAAAATTATCATTAATTAGCTAAAAGAAATATAGTAAAGTACACTCAAGTTAAAATATTTGTAAAGTAATTGAAAAAAAATCATAAATAATTGTGTTTTATGACAATGATGATTAAGTACATTCAAGTTAAAATATTTGTAAAGTAATTGAAAAAATTCATAAATAATTGTGTTTTATGACAATGATGATTAATGTTCACTACTATATATATGGTTTACTAGATATTAAGAAAATAAAATATTAAATAGACTTTTCTAACATTTTATTTCTATGTTCGAAAAGAAGTGAGAGAAGAGGTTTCACATCACCATAATGAGTAAAAGGGGGATTACTCTTTTATGAGTGTTTTTCTCTAGATTCCTAGTGCATATTATATATTTTATGAGTAAAGTACTACAATGATACTTGGAACTTGGTATTGGTATTACCATGGTAGTTTCATATGGTATTTTGGCTTGCCTAGTATTTACACTGGGTATTGGTATTACCCTTGTATCTTAACATGGTATTTGTTTGAGGTGGACCTATCTAGATTCATATATATGTGTGTGTGTAAGTTTTGTTGGTTGGTTCAAGCATTGAGTGAGTGTGTGCTACAATATTGTGTATAGCATATTGTACATTTGTAGCTTAGTTTAGTGTGGGCTTATCAAATATTATTTTCATATGAGAGACAGGTTGTTGGGTTACTCATGTTGAGCAGATTTGAGAGTCTGGTAAAAAAAAAATTGAAATGTGGTTCACATGGAGGCATTGAAGGTTTTGAGGCTTCATAGAAAATAGCGAGTGGAGAAGGTGGGGGCCTTCCAGCAGGAAAATCAAAACAGGAAGAAGATTTCTCCAGAGTTTAGTGGTATTAGGTTAGGCTCGTTGGCCATGGTGGCTTCTAGAGAACAAGTGTTTTTAGAGTCCAGAGAAGAGTATTTCTAACTGGCTTTCATATATTCTACATGAATACCATTGGTCAACGCCTCTATTTTATTTTAATTATTAATTATTAATTCTATTTATTTTTATTTTATATATATTCTTATTTAAGAATACCATGGGAAAACCCATGGGTTTTCAAAAACTACAACCAAGTAACCACAAAAGATAAATTGACATTTTTACCTTTACTGTTGGAGATTTGTGGAAGTGAATTGTGTGACTGATTTAGTTCCTACAGCATTGGCATGAATGGACTCTGGGGTAAGACGAAATAAACCAATTACACATTTCACTATCACAAATATCCAATAATATAAATATTTGTGAATATATGATCACTTATATTCTACCTCTATTTTATTTTAATTATTAATTCTATTTTTTATTTTATTTTCCTTATTTTGTTGTTTTTTTTATATTAGGTAATGGTAAATTGGCTATTTTACCTCTATTTAATTTTAATTATTAATTCTATTTTTTATTTTATATATATTCTTATATAATAATACCATGGAAAAAACTATCGGTTGTCAAAACCTAGAATCAAGAAACCACTTACAATAAATTGAGTATTTTACTTCTATTTTATTTTAACTAAGGAGTTTTTTTAACTAAATATATGGATTCAAAACCCTAAAAAACCACAAGGGCACTTCGATTGTCAAGGGTTACCCTAAAAAAATAGTAGGGCACTTCGATTGTGAAGAGCTCACACATCGAACTTGTGATTCTATTGAATCTTGTTGGATTGTAGACAAATTAAATCATAACAGGGAAAATTCTCAAGATTTCATAGTTAAAAACTACTCTTTTAATTAATAATATAACTTTTTATTTATTTATTTATTTTATGTAATTTGACACGGTCTCTACCATGTTGGAAATTACAACATCTCTACCATATTGGGTTGGAGAGTGTGCCTCTCAGTTCAAAAACATTCATTTTTTTAAGATAAATATATCATCATAATATTCTAAAAACAAGGTTAGGGAATAAAAATACAAAGCAAAATAGGAACATGCTAATTTGATCAAAGCTTTGATTTCCAATGAGATCTCACATCATAATAAATTTTAGGAATAAACTTCTCGTATAGATAGAAACTATACTTCATATTAATCAATACAATAACAAATGGATAATAGAGAGAAACTGTACCTCACATTGACCAATACAATAACAAATAGATAATATAGATAACTAATCAATAACAAATAGATAATGTAGATAACATATTATCTATAAATAGATAAGTAGTTGCCTCAATCATTGTCAATTTGATTCGTTATCACCATCTTGTCCTTTGTAACAAATGCTTCCAAAATAATTGACAACATATATAGTGACCTAACCATAACAACTTTTAGTCTAATTGGATGTCCCCTCAAATATATGATTCATTTAATGTCTTGATAATATCTCTCTATGTTAGCAAGTAAATCCAATAACATTCCAAAAGCAACCTAATTCAACAAATGCATCCATTTGACCCCACAATATCATCTAAGTCAATGAACTTGTATATAGGGCTTTTTGTCCCAGAGCATCATCTAAAGTGTAAAATCAACAAATGATCCACTCATAAAACATTCCAATAATGGAGGATCCATTACTTCAAGTGTTAACAACTCTCCATACAAGTGAATAAAATTTCCCTTTAGAAATGAACATATTCATATACATCAAAATGTTTAGTCAAGTTACACTCACATATACAAACATGAACATATTCATATACATCAAAATGTTTACTCAAGTTACACTCACCTATTTATAATAAAAATCAAACAATATATTTTGAATGCATTTCTATTTAAGATAAATTATTTTAATATTGAACACACCAAGACTGAATCCATTCAACTCAAACATAAAAAAATAAAATATCAAATTAAAAACGCTCCACCACATTTAACTACACAGCAAATCATACAATATTGGGCTCAAACTAAACAAGCAAGCTATTAACTTAAAAACCCTAAACACTTTTCATACCACTTATATCACAATTATGCTATCATTTACACTTATAAATTTACCAAAATATTTGCTGGCTAGTTATAAATTTACCAAAATATTTGCTGGCTAGTAATTATATTATAAAGATGATTTCACTCACGTACACGTTCTCCATGTAATATTTTAATAAAATATATTACACTCCCAAACAAAATGGTACACACTCACATTGATCGATTGATAATATAGATAATAGATAATGTATAAATAGATATGTAGTTGTCGCAATCATCGTTTAATTTAAATTTGTATCGTCATCTAGTTTTTTTAATAATTTTTTTTTTAAATTTGACAACCTATATCAAACCATCACAATTTTTAGTTGGATAGTATGTTCTCTCAAATACATGATTGAGTTAATATTTTTTTAATATTTTGTTTGTTAACAAATAAATCCAATAATATTCTAAAAGTTAATTAATTCAACAAATATATTTATATAAATAAATTATCTATTTATAAATAATTTTAATAATAGAGAATCCATTACTGTAAGTGTTAACAACTTCTTATACAAGTGAATAAACTTCTCTTTTAGGGATTTAATACAACATGTAGTCACTTTAAGAAATTAATTCAACTATGTCATATATATATATGCATTATTTACCTAATACTCAAACAAAATCTAATAACTAATTTTACTTAACTCAACTATGTCATACATGTTTGTATTATCTACTTAATATTCAAACAAATTACAATAGTTAATTCTACTTATATACCTAAACATGAACATATTCATATTCATCAAAATGTTTAGTCATGTTACACTCACCTATTTATAATAAAGACCAAGCAGTTTATCTTGAATGGATTCCAATTTAGGGTAGATCATTTTAATCTTTCACACCAAAACTGATTCCATTCAACTCAAACATAACAAATAAAATATCAAATTGAAGACACACAACATTTAACTACACACCAAATCATACAATGTTTAGCTCAAACTAAACAAGGAAGCTATCAATTTAAAAACCCTAAATAATTCTCATACCATGATATAACAACTATGCTATGGTTTACAATTGTAAACTTCCAAAAATATTTTCTAGCTAGTAATTATATTATAAAGATGATTGAATTCAAGGACACATTCTACATGTCATATTTTAATAAAATATATTACACTCTGAAGCAAAATTGTACACGTTCACATTGATCAATACAATAACAAGTAGATACTATACATAATAGATAATTTATAAATAGATAAGTAGTTGTTTCCATTATTGTCAATTTAACTCTTTATCACCATCTAGTCCTTTTGTAAAAATCGTTTCCAAAAAAATTTACAACGTACATGGTTATCTAATCATCACAACTATTATTCTAATAATATGTCCCTTCAAATACATGATTCAATTAATATCATTCCAAAAGCTAACTAATTCAACAAATGCATCAATTTGGTCCCATGACATAATCTAAGTCCTTCAACCTATCCAAAGTCTGACAATAAATAAATGATCTACTTATAAAGCATTCTAATAATAGATAATCCATTACTTCAGGTGTTAACAACTCCCTATACAAGTGAATAAACTCCCCCTTTAGAGATTTAATATAACATGTAATCACTTTAAGAACTTAACTCAACTATGCCATATATGTATGCATTATCTACCTAATACTCAAACAAAATCTAATAACTAATTCTACTTAACTCAACTATGTCATATATGTATGCATTATCTACCTTAATACTCAAACAAAATTTAATAGCTAGTTCTACTTATATGAACATATTCATATCTATCATAATGTTTAGTCAAATTGCACTCACCTATTTATAATAAAAACCAAACAATCTATATTGAATGCATTCCAATTTAAGGTACATAATTTTAATCTTAAACACACCAAAACTGAGTCTATTTGAAACTCAAACATAATAAGTAAAATATCACATTGAAGACACCCCACAACATTTAACTCTACACCAAATCATAGAATGCTTTACTCAAACTAAACGGACAAGCTATCAACTTAAAAACCTTAAATAATTCTCATACCATTGATATCACAACTATACTATCGGTTTACAATTGTAAATTTCCAAAAATATTTTATCACAACTATGCTATCGTCATTATAAAGATGATTGCAGTCACGGATACGTTTGCATGTAATATTATAATAAAATATATCACACTCCCAAAGAAGATTGTACACACTCAAGGCAATGTTCCAAACGATTATATAAAAGGTAAACAACAATGACAATGTTCCAAACGATTACATAAAAGGTAAACAATAATGAAATGCATAAAGAGTTCAACTCGCTAAGCCACAGCTATATAACTATTATTCTTCCTAAAACCCTATACTCAATCTATCTAGCTGCAGGCTACTTCTGAACATAAAGAGAAAAGAAACCTAAAACTAAGCTGTGTCATTCAACTTGGAGGGGGGACGGGGCCTCGGCAGAGTGGACATGTAGCGTTCGTATGTAGCCATTCAAATAGGCAGTGCTCGTGAAACATATGTCCGCATTCCATCGCACGGACTTCCTCCCACAAATGAAACCCTTCCTGGCAGATTACGCAGTCAGAATTATTGCTCAAGTGCTGCTCCGAAATATTGACGCGACGCAACTGCTCCATGGCCCTTAGATGTGCGGGGATGCTCGCGGCTGAAGAAAACTCGTATTCATCCATCCGAATGATGCCCATTCGTGTTTCCGTACGGTTCTCGTCAACCCCATCTTCCATTGGGGAACTAGGATGATGATCTCGCCTCTGAGACGATGTTCGCACAGAGACAGTGACAGGAAGATGTGAAAGTGACGAATCATGTATATCATTTTCCTCATCATTTGCGTCTAATTGCTGGACCGAGGCCGTATCTTCCCCTGGATCTGCAATGGCGTTTCCTGTCCACGTCAGTGGAGAGGAATCTTGTGCTTGCTCCTCCTCTTCATCTCTATGGCCATAGAAATCATCGAGTTGAAGCTGGTGACTTCTCCCTTGCCTTGGTGGTGTTGATGATGGCAAACTTTGCTCCTCCTCATAATCATCTGAACCTTGCCCATTTACAGAAGCAGCAGAATTAACAGAAGATGAGGGACGGGCAGGAATTCGCGCTCTTTGCACAAGTATGGCAGAAGCAGTGGGAATTGGCGGTCTGCCGTAACTTTCGTTGATATTGGTAGACAACGCAGTTTGAGACATGTCTCCTTCAAAGCTATACTCATTGGTGCTATTGTTGCTGCAGCTTCTGCTTCTACGTGTACTCTCTCCTCTGTTTTCTCCTTCCATTCTATATTTATTGGAAAAGAAAAAAGAAAAAAACGATATAACACAAAGAGCACGCCTTAGACGCTTATACCAAAAAGCCAAACAGAGAGACCCTACGCTTGTTAGTAGAAGATTGAAATAACAGAAAGAGCTGCGTACCTTCCACCGTTATACCAAAGCACCAAGGGCCGTGCCTTTCACCTTTATACCGAGAGGTCAAACAGAAAGACGCTACGCTTGTCAGCAGAAAATCGAAATAACACAGAGCAGCGTGCCTTCCACCGTTATACCAAGGCACTAAACATATAGGGCGTGCGTTCTACCTTTATACCAAGAGACCAAACGGCTGAACCCTACGCTTGTTGGTGGGCCGAGCGTGCGTTCTATCTTTATACCAAGAGACCAAACGGCTGAACCCTACGCTTGTTAGTGGACCCGGGGGCGAGGGGTTTTATATATTGGTTGATTTAGGTGGGGTTTACCTTGTTTAATAATTTATACGTGGATTGAGGAGAGTTTGGTGGATCTGGAATAGTTTCGATTCCTTCAAAGTGGTTTGAATCTTCAATTTTTCACCATAAAGTTTAAATCTTATCCAAAATTTATTAAAAAGTAAAACTTAAGCACACTAATTGATGCACATTTCATTGGTGTTTATTGTGGTTATTTTAATGATGTTTTGTTTATATAATAGATATATTTCTTATAAATAATTTGATAAATTATTATTATTATTTTGTGTCTACATTAAGCTTAGGCCTAGGCCAGCTTCCTTATTTGGTTGGAAGAAGACAACATCCACAATGGGATACTTATCTCTAAGATTGTATGAATATTTTATCATACTATTATTACAATCTAGGAGATGTAAATTAGTGATTGAGAATGGAAAAATTTAACTATATAAAAGGGTGACCAAGGGTAGTTTTGATTCCTTCAAAGTAGTTTTAATCTTCAAATCCACTCACAATGGGATGGTGGGATGCTTATATTACTATTATTACAATGTAGGAGATGTAAATTAGTGGTTGAGAATGAAACAATTTAACTATATGGAGTATCCAAGTATTCAAACATCCCACAATTCTAGTGAGAGCATCCCACTAATCACTTTTAGTGATAAGTAGTAAGTAAATCATTTTTTCATGCAATATACATATATACCATAGTATAAACTAAACCTAATTGACATTTTTTAATTAAATTGAATATATACATTTTTTTAATATGTAACAAGATATGGTAATTCAACAAGAAGTGAATGATACTTTATAAACATGAAACTAAAAAACAGATTTACCTTTGAGATAAATCATTAACTCCTAAAAATATTTCATGGATATTAAAAAGACACCCCTATAGATGTAGTAAAATTCTCAATAACTATTATGTTTTATTTTTAATATATAATGTAATTTGAATAATATTATGGACATGATGAATGCATATTTAAAATAAGATTTAAAATGTTTTGAATTTATTCTTTAATAAAATATTTTAAAGTTCTATTTTTTTTTCTCACAACCCAAACTAATCAAAGCCTAACTCCAAGAACATCAAGGAGAATTGATCATGTGGCTTCACCATGGAAAGGTGCTTTAGGAATGAGACTTTGACCAAATGAGTTAACCCTCAAGGGTTTATTTATTTGTTTGTATATAAATAGTTTTATTTTATTTTTAGTATGAAATATATGTTAGATATTAATTGCATTATAAGATTTAAAATTATTATTAATTGGTTATAAACAAAATATTGTAAGATACATTTGAAGTTCAAATATATGTAAAGTAATTGAAAAAGATGATAAATAAGTGTGTTTTATGATGATGATGATGTAGAATTTTCACTAAGACTTATATAGTCTACCGCATCTTAAGAAGGTAAGGATTAAAAATAATTCTTTAACATTTTTATTTCTACATATTTGGAAAATTAGATAGATTATGACCACATCCTGTTGGCTAGACTAATCAAATTCTAACCCTAAGGGAATCAAGGAGAATTGATCCTATGCCCTCCCAATGACAATGTGCTTTAGTAACCAATTGAGCTAACCCTCAAAACTATTTATTTTAAGTTTATATAAATAATTGTATTTTAATTTTAGTATGAGATATATGTTAAATATTAATTGCATTATTGGTATACTTTTAGAGTATGATTTAAAATTATTATTAATTAGCTATACACTAAATATTGTAAGATACATTTTAAGTTAAAATATATCTAATGTAATTGAAAAAAAAAAACATAAATAAATGTGCTCTATGTTGATGATGATGATTAATTTTCACTAAGACCCATATGTTCGACTAGATCTTAAGACGATGAAAGATTAAATACACTTCTTTAACATTTCATTTCTATGCGAAAAAAATAGTGAGAAAAAGACTCCCACATCACCACAATTTTGTTGAGTTGAAAGGTCAAGAAGGTTGCTAGTGTGATACATATTTGGAAAATTAGACTGTATATGAGTATAAAATGGAAATTCTAAAAGAGTGATTTTCATCCTCAACTCTCCTAAGATTGAAAAAATTCTTTAAAATTTTATTTATAAGCTAAAAAAAAAGTGATAAAAGGGATCCCACATCTCCATAGTTTTTTGAGTTAAATGGTCAAGAATGTTGGTAGTGTAATATATATTTGGAAAATTAGATCGAATATGAGTATAAAATGGACAATATAAAAGAGTGATCTACATATTCAACACTCCTAGGATTGCAAAAATCATGAGAATATGTTCTAATTTTGGAAATGTTCATTTTATTCCTACTACTAGTCAAGACAAAGAGATAAGGGATCACATCCCTTTCGCAAAATAATCAGAGCCTATCCCCTAGAGAGTCATGGAGAATTGACACTGCGACCTCCCAATGGCAAGGTACTTTAGCAATAGGACCTCAACCAATTGTGAATACCCTCTAGGCTATATATTTTGGGTTTATATAAATAATTGTACTTTATTTTTTGTATAAATTATATGTTATATATTAATTTCATTATTGATGCACTTTCAGAGTAAGATCTAAAATTATTATTAAGTAGCTAGAAACAAAATATTGTAATGTACTTTTAAGTTTAAGTATATGTAAAGTAATCCCCGGATGCAGGTGATAGCAGTGTTAATAGGGGCGATGGGACAAAGGTCGACAGGACGGGAGGCCACCTGCCAGCCCATTCGCGCCCACCTGATAGCAGTAAATAACATCTGCTCGCTCTTAATGACAAACGTAATGGTGAAGCCTCTCGATACGAATGCTGAGGATCGAGGCATTTTCGAATGTCGCAACGGCGATTCGCACCAGTTTAACAAGATTTCTCATTCAATGCATAGGGTAGTTGGTTGCAGGAACAGGGTGCTATATGATATGGAGCCTGCGCCGAGGAATTCGCTGTGCAATTCAGTGGAGGACTGCGCCAACAAGCGCACCACCACAGGGAAGCGTAGTCGCCATACTTGCTATCTGAAGCCTGACGACAATCTTCACATCTCCATTGCTGGTTCTTGCAATTCTGCCTCGTTGGTCCTGAGCATTTCTCCAGAGCCGAACCTGGTTAACTTGCCGTTGTTCCAGAGCCATAGCTCCATCTCTGTTGCAAACATGCCCCATCTGAGGCAGAGGATGCGTTGCAGTAGGGGTTCCTCACGCTCCGCCAGGAGGAGCTCGCCTTTCACATCCACTTCTCCTTCTGAAATCTCTTTGCCCTCTGAGAAACTTCCTCGCCTCTTCCATGGCCGCCAATTTCGCTCTGGACACAGGCTCGATTCGCCCTCTGGGGATGCGTTGCCTGCTCAGTCCCATATGGCTCTCTTTTCGTTTGATTGCGCCCTTAATAGACAAAGAGTTTCGGTCGCCATCTCTGTTGTTTTCCTGGAGGAGCCCCAGGCTGAGAATCCGCCGGATGATTCTGCTCCTGTCGATGGCGCCAACCTGGAAGTTGTGTTGCTTGACTCGAGGGGACAAACAAGTGAGCGCAGGGAGGTTATGCAAGAGGATTCGGCTCGTGGTCCGCCCCATCAGATGGAAACTCCTTCAGAGGTCCTTCCCAATGCTGATCTCTCTAAAGCCCATGGCGCACTAGCAGACTTCAGTTGTAGGATCGAGGAGGTTGCTCCTGATGAGTAATTCGACCTTTTTTCTTGTTTCTCATGTTTTTGCTCTGCCCTCCCTGAGGGAATGTCTTGTTGTTCTAATGTCTCCTTCAGCTATGGTCCTTTTTTGTCAGCGACCAGTCTTAGTTCTTACAATGGTCCAGTTTTGTCATGGTCCAGCTGATCTGCTATATAATGTATATGTTTTTAGTTTTCAGTCAAAGCTACTCAGGTCCGATCCCCTGCGTGGGATTTTTTCTGTTGAAAGTTCTTCAGGCTGGTTTCCCTCTAGTAGGGCAGCCAAAAACTAGTCTCTGTCAGTTCGAATTGCCTCCACGAAGGCACTGTTATGGCCTTGGCTTGATGTACTATATTTCCTACTGTTAATAGATTACTCTAACTTAGAAAAAAAATATATATATGTAAAGTAATTGAAAAAAAAATTCATAAAATTAGGGGAATTTTGAAGTCTAAAATAGGCCTCCTAAGGAAATTATAAAATAGTATTGGAAATAATGAAATAAGATTAGATTACATCATCAAATTTTAGAGGGAAAAAAGAAAAAAAACTAATTTCAACTCGTATTTTGAAATTATCTCCCCATGGGCTTACTCAAATTTAGAGCGGGAACACCCATTGGATGTAGAATTTGATTCGTCATCCAAGTAGTAGCCATGTTGCATAATTTTGAAGGACCCTCATACACGAAAAAATGAGAAATACATGAAAAAATTGTTGCAATCACGATTTTTCATGCATTTCTCATTTTTCGTGTAGCATGGTCTCTCAAAAGTATGCAACATGGGTACTCCTTGGATGAGGAATTAAATTTTGCATGCATTGAGTACTCCTGCCCGAAATATGAGTAAAATCATAAGGAGATAAAATGGAAATACAAGTTGAAAAAATAGTTTTATTATTTTATTATCTTTTATTATTTTTACTTTTTTTCCCCAAAATGGTGAATCATTTCCCATGGGTGACATCATAATCTTGAATACTATTGGTCCTTATAAAGTCTATTTTGGTTGTATATTTTTCTCAGGAGGCCCATTTTAGACCTTAAAAGTTCTCTGATGATAAGTGTGTTTTATGATGATGAAGATTAATGTTCACTAAGACCTATATGGTCTAATCGATCTTAAGAAGATAAAAGATTAAATAGACTTATTTAACATTTTATTAATATGCTAAAAAATAAGTGAGAGTAGGGATCCCACATAACCATAATTTTGTTGTGTTAAAAGGTCAAGAAGGTTGGTAGTGTGATACATATTTGGAAAATTAAATCGAATATGAGTATAAGAAGCACAATATAAAATATTAATTTTAATCTGTCGTGAAAATGTGAAGTTGGGTTACACTTTTTGCCCTTTTTTGAGAAAAAAATTTCATTTTTTTCGGTTCTTC
This sequence comes from Pinus albicaulis, assembly GCA_034641835.2. Taxonomy (NCBI): domain Eukaryota; kingdom Viridiplantae; phylum Streptophyta; class Pinopsida; order Pinales; family Pinaceae; genus Pinus; species Pinus albicaulis. Next base: position 34,096 of record JAXQQM020065695.1, on the reverse strand, counting down.
AAATTTCTGCAAACTATAACAATTTTTCTGTTTAGAATTTCATTTTGCGATAAAAAAAAAGTTGTCAGAAGTTTTGTTAGCTTTCTATTACTTATTTTTTGAAAAATTTTCATGCAGATTTGATATGTCAACTTAGCATTTCTTTGAGTGTGTGTTTCTCAACAATCAAAGGATTCATAAGAAGTAATGTTAATACGCAATGTTGTATTCATTGAAAATTTATGTTTTTGAGAAGACAAAATGTGTTACAACAATCTAGACAGGGTCTACTTTGGTTTCATCATATTTACAAAGCCAATGGACGCATATCATAATTACTAGAATTTTTTGAACTGGTCCAATATGAAAAAACTGCATATTTTGGATATGTTTCGCGACACAACAAATTTCATAACATATAAGTTATAAACTAAAAATCTAAAAGCTACCCATTAGAGACGATGGACCAATGTAATGCCCCATAATTTTTTCAATTTTTTTTACAATGTATTTTGGGAGATACATAATTTTGATTTCACTGAATCGAAATGACCCTCAGAAATTGTTTGCACCCATCTTATTAGAAAATTAATTAAAATTAGTAAATGTTTATGAAATTCCATAAAAGTTATATTTCCTAAAAGTAGATTCAATTCTAAAAATGCTTGTCTTGGTTCTGATAGTTAATTCAGAATGTTTCATGGAGTTTAATCAGTCCAAATTTGCAGAAACGTCAAGTTGCGTGACTGGTGATGCGCTAGTTCAACCGAAATTTGATTAAAAGTTCGGCCGAATTATTTTTTTGGCCGACGGCCCGTTAAATCTAATGACTTAATAGTTTGGCTGAATTATTTATCGAAGTTTGATCGAACTTTTAATAAAAGTTCGACCGAACTGTAATCTAATTTTATTTCGGCTGGAAAATTTCGCGGCGCCCCTCCTAAAACACATTTCGCAGCAATATAAATTGTCGCGAAATCATTCATAATTTTCGCACATTTCGCACATTCGATATGATTTTATAAAGGTCTTGGTTTGGGTTTGAAGACACTTCTTGTAGGTTTGAGTTTAAGGGCATTTCTTGGAGGTGAGCCAATTTTGCAAAGAATTTTTTTGGGTTTAAGAACATTTCTTTGAGACGGTTTGATTTTTGAAAAAATAGTTTTGGGTTTAAAGAATTTTCTTAGATGTACATTCAAAGGACATTTCTTGGAGATATGTGATACATTTTTTTGGATGTTTTTTTTCATTTTTTTTGAAAGTATGGATTTGTGTTTAATTTCGAATTCTTGGAGATGGTTTGATTTTCCAAATAATTGTTTTGGGTTTAAGGAATTTTCTTGGACATACATTCAAAGGAAATTTCTTGGAGGTATGTAATACATTTTTTTGGGTGTTTTTTGTGCTTCATTTTTTTTGAAAGTATGGAGTTGGGTTTAATTTCGAAAAAACATTCTATGAAAGTATTTTTTAAACTCACTTTTTTTTTTTTAAATTAGAGGCATTTTTTGAAGTGACATTTTTTTAGAGTACGTGTTTTGAATTGAAGTAAACATTTTGAGCTTTGTTTCATTTTTTAAGACATTTTTTTCTTGAATTTTTTAAAGTAAGTGTTTTGGATTGGAGTATGTATTTTTTTCAAAAAATTTAAAATGATTTTTTTTTAAATTAAATCTTTTGTGATGTTTTTTCTAATTGAGTTATTGTCTAATTTTTTGAACTTCATACTCTATTATCATGGGAAATCGAAGGACTTGTGCGAGAAAATATGATCGAAAAAGAGACCCTGAGAAACATAGAGAAGAGACGAGACAATCTCACAAAAGAAAGATAGAAGCCCTCTCAAATATTGAAGGGGAAAATCAACCTCAATCAGAAATTGAAGCAGGTATGTAAATGTAAATATTATGATCTATTGATATATTTAAAATTTTCCTAGTGTAAAATGTGAAGCTTAATTTTTATTTGATGAACTAATTTGAATTTAAATATTTTGTTTAATGTAAACAGATAGAGATATTCCTCAAAACATTGATGATGATATACAAAATTTTGAAAGAGAAAGTGAAAGAGGTATTGAACCAATGATTGAAGATGGTGAAAATATTGAAAGAAATTCAAATGAAGAAATTGAATCACAAGGTATATATATATATATATATATATATATTGAACACATGCACATATTATTGAAATTATACATATATTTATTAATTTAGTTATTTATTGTTCATATGTAAACTTATTATGTACTATTTTTTCGAATATGTACAGATGAAATTAGTGTCGATGATGAGATGTTAGAAAATGTTGACACTCACACATATGGAGATAAAAAACTTGACCATGTTATATGATATCGTGTTAACTGCATTTTTGAAAAGTATTTCTTAAATGAGCAGGTGAAAGTTCAAGCTCAAATGTTGAAAGGTCTCCTATCATTAAGGAAATTAAAAGAAGCTACGACACTACTGGGTATTCTAAAATCAACCAAAGATAAAAAAAAAATGAAGGAAGATGTGATACAAAATTTAAGTAGTGCTATAAATTCAATTAAGAGATCTAGAGAGAAAGATGTTTCAATTGTACGTACAGGAATACATATGGAAATGGTTTCATGAAGTACTAAAGAGAATCATTTGGTAACATCTATGGCATGAGCATTAGGAACCTCGCGAAAAACTTTGCACAAACATCGGAAATTTCGGCTGCAAGTAGATGTAAATGATGAGCTCGCTTATTGGAGAGCTATTTGTAGGCAACCATACAAAGATAGACTTGGAGAAAATGTTAAAAAAATAATATATGAATATTGGAAGAACAATTCACGTAGTTTGCCAACTGCAGGGCATGTGATGCAAATAAGAATAGCACGAAATCAGTACAAAGAACATGAAAAATATTTCCTGGAAACCAATCAGATAGAGTTATTCAACAAGTTAAAAGAAGAGAATCATCAAATTCATGTTTCAATCAGTGCTTTTGTTCAACAAAAACCATGGTATGTAAAACCTATCACTGTACGTGACACTTGTTGTTGCCATTATCATGTGGAATTTGAGTTATATTATGACACATTCCTTGATTTTGGTAGAACATTATGGAAGGATTCACCTCCTCCTTCCACTATCTGTGATTTCATATTTTAAATTCTATGTGAAAGAGAAAGTGATGAACTATTTTACAAAAATAAATGTGTTGGTGGTAAAAAATGCGATGATTGTGGAAATTTGACTAAATTTCAAAACAAATATCGTACTGATATAAATGATCAATCATTTTCCAACATGAAAGTGAAATGGAAGAGATATGAATATATTGGTACATCGATTCAAGGTGAAAATAGTGTTAAAAGAACTAAATTACTAGAAGACGAAATTTTTGTGATAGACATTTTGAGAAATTTTGAGACAGAAATTTACAAATACACCAAGCATTCCCATAGAGCTCGATGGCAAGACTTGCAATTCAAAAAGTCTTGTGAAGTTTTTCCACCAGAGACCATTTTGTCAGTGATTGATTTTGCAGAAAACTACACATTTGTTCCACAAACAGAAATTTAGAGTGAATACTATCATTCTGACCAAGTCTCCATGCTCGTCCATATTTTATATAGACATGCTAAACAAAACGTCGATCATATAGAAAGCACGAGTGAAAATCGACATATCATTAAAGAATATCACTTTTGTATCAGTGACGATCGTACACATGATACATATTTTGTACAACATTGTTTTGGAAAAATTTATGATTCCTTGAAAAATCATGGAATAACATTCAATGAACATTGGATATGGTCAGACGGATGCGTAGGGCAATTCAAATCTTCACGATCATTATTTTGGTTGTGTTTTCTTCATAAGAAAACTTACATTAAACATTGTTAAGATTTTTTTGAGACTGGCCATGGAAAAGGAGAACATGACGGTGCAGGAGCATGCACAAAACGAGCACTTCGAAGATATCAAATGAACCCCTCTACAAGCCGACTTGTGAACGCTAAGGAAGTTGTTCAATGGTGCATTGCTGCTCTAAGCCATGAGACTAACCCATCAAGGGAAGTGCGAAGGTACAAATTCAATTTAATTTCTATTGGAAATCTAATTTTAAACATTGTATATGTATTTATCATGCAATGATTATCTTTAATTGTATTTTGATATGATATTTACAAATTCTTCTTTTCATTTTCCATATAAAGGTTTTTCTGGCATATTGGGATCGAAGACGTAGATAGGTCAATTGGAAATGATGTTGAAACAATAAAAGGGGACTCAAAAATTGCATTCAATTAAAACAAAGTCATCTAGAAATTTGTTTGCACTGGATAAAAGAAAATATTCTTGTTTTTGTGATGTTTGCATAGACAACACAAAATCCAATGACGTTTGTGAAAACAACATGTATGTAAAAGATTGGAAACATACAAAGCTAAATACAAAGGGAAAAATGTCTGTTGCAATGTTTGAAGAAACGCAATCAGAGGAAACTACAATATCATCTGACGGTGATTGAGTTTCTGATCTTGTTAGAAGGTAACATTTGAATTTCTTTCTAATGATTTAAAGATCTAGAAATAAATTTAAATATGTATAATTTTGTTTAAAAGTTTGTTTTATTGTGCAGGAGATGTTTTTGTTGTAATTGCACCTATTGACAACGATGAAAATGTTAAGTATTATTTGATGCGTTGCATTGAACGAAAAATGAAATTATTAGAAAACTATAATGATCACGGATTTCAATATGACAGAGGATCTATTATACTGAAAGGTTATTTTTTCAAACAAACTAATCAAAGTGGGGACTTTGTTTACTTTGAAGACTATGAACCTGATTCCATAAGTTTTCAATATAGTCACTTGGTGTGTGCAGCACGCATAAAGTTGATATAGGTTCAATCAAAGAGAAAAACGAAAATTAAGAAATGGAAAATGTCAAAATCCGATCATGAACGGATTATTGAAGATGGCATTCCATTGGAATTTTTTTGATTGAATTGCCCAACAATTTATTCTCTTTGGATTAAATATGTTTTAGAACTTCCAGTACACTTGAAACTAAAAATTGAGCTGCTTATGTTATTTGTGCAAGTGTTTGCACATGTACAAATTGTTTTGGTACATGTGCACGTGCTCTAGTATCAACTGAAAGTATCAAGGATATATACATGTGCATTGATGAAAAATGTTACATGTATCAAGGATATATATATATATATATATATATATATATATATATGCTCGAATGCAATTAATTTTTCAAGTGGTTTTACCATGTGCATAGTTTTTCTATGTGCATTGATGAAAAACTAGTTGGATTTTCTGGTAAAAAGTTTCCACAATGTATTTATAAATCATCCGCAGTATAGTTTTGTGCAAAGATTCCTTTTCGACAAGAGACTCGTAGCACTTCTCCGAATTTTGGTGGGATCTGACCCACATCTCTATTCCTAATTGAAAATATAGTACAAAATTTGTTTCTCCAATGGTCGGATATGTTCAACGTGCATTGATGAAAAATGTTACTTACATATTGGATATATATACATTCTAGAATGAAATTAATTATTCAAGTAGTTTTACTATGTGCATTGATGAAAAATGATTTAAATGTACTCAATATCATGGAAAATTTTAGGGGCTAATATTCGTAGGTGGGCTAATTTTCCATGATTTTTCCAAAAAAAAAAAAATTCACCAATTTCCATTTTTTTGTAAACATGATTCGCCAAAATTTTACAATATAAATTTAATTTACCTTAAAAATAGCCAAAATTATATAGAGACTATATATAAAATCATTATAAACTTGTATAATTTTACAAACATGTCAATAAAATTTTATACTTCACATATTAGGGACTAGTGAAATTCGCCAATGTTTTAAACTTAGATAATTTTCCATCCTTAAAATTATCTCCTCGCTCAATATATATGTTCTAGAATGCAATTTTAACTATTTAAAGTAGTTTTTCTATGTGCATTGATGAAAAATCGTATTGGATATATACACGAACTTAATGTGCCCAATTTCTCTTGTGAGCTTTTCTGGTAAAAAGTATCCGTGCAATGTAAATAAATCATCCACAGTATAGTTTTGTATGAAGATTCCATTCAGACAAGAGACTCGGAGCACTTCTCCGACTTTTGGTGGGATTTGACCCATATCTCTATTCCCGATTTAAAATCTAGTAGAAAATTTGTCTGTCCAATGGTCGAATATATGTTCTATGTTCTAGAATGCAATTAACTGAATGTCATCAATTTACCAAATTATAAATCAACAAGGCTACCTATTTGAGTGCATTAACGACATTGACCCAAATTCAACAAACATATATATGTACTAGACTTATATTTGCAATCAAAATTAAAGGGATAATTTGTACATATATCTACTTCTTTAAACTCTTTTTTCAATTAGATCTCAATTGATACATGGTTAGTTGCATTGAAAAGCTATGTTCTTCCTATTGGAAATTTTTTCATTCAAACAAGACTACATGTAGAGATCAAAAGCAATATTAAGATTCCAAATGTACTTCAACCATCCAAATGGATTTGTGCAAAATTACTTCACATGCCATGCCAATTATAGTGAATAGCTATCCAATAGAAACATTTAACGTTATATACCACATGTGCCAAATGTAGATTGAAACCATGCAAAACTTTTAAGTTTTAAAAACTTTTTGATAATATATTGTGCAACATTAAAACATTAAACATTTAAAACATTAAATATCACATGTGAAATGTAGATTGAAAACATTCAAAACTTGAGTTTTAAAAACTTTTTGATTATATATATCGTGCAACGTTACTTCACATGCCATGCCAATTATAGTTCAACTAGATCCAATAAAAAAATTTAACATTATATACCACATGTGCGAAATGTAGATTGAAACCATCCAAAATTTAAGTTTTAAAAACCTCTTGATTATATATCGTGCAACATTAAAACATTAAACATTTAAAACATTAAATATCACATGCGAAATGTAGATTGAAACCATCCAAAACTTGAGTTTTAAAAACTTCACATGCCATGCCAATTATAATTCAACTATCCAATAAAAACATTTAATATTATATCACATGCTAAATGTAGATTGAAACCATCCAAAACTTTTAACTTTTAATTTAACAAAAAATTATAGTTCACAACATTACTTCACATGTTAAATGTACTCCAAGCATCCAAAACTTAAATTTTAAAAACAAAACAAATTATAACACATGTCATTACATAACATGCCAAATGTAGTTCGGATGACAAAATTACTTCACATTCACATGCCAAAAGTACTAAAACCATCCAAAAATTAACTTTTTGAAACAAAACAAATTATATTAACAATGTAATAAAATATGTCCAAAAATTGTAGATCTCACAAGTATCAAACTGTATCAAGTAAATAACAAATTTTAAGACCATCTAAATCTTGAAATCAAATCTACAAATCATGTCCATCAAATAGAGACGGATCTAGCATCTTTCCTATCAGGGTCTCAATCCGCGCCCTATCATGTGAAGCATCATGGGAAACCTACATACACAATTCACATGTACTTGAACAATAAAATTTGATGTTTTAAAAATGAGTGAGAATATATATATCTACAACTTCATGTAAAAAACAAAATATAACAAAAAAATCATGCAATACCTCATGATGTTCCCTCTCCATTTGATGAACAAGTTATGCCCCCATAGGAACATCTGCAACAGTAAACTGTACAATATATATATATATATATATATATATATATATATATATATATAACTTTCAAATGAAAATGCACGTGTACATATATAAACTTATTTTCAATAATATTAAAAAAAGGAACTAAAGACAACTTGTTCAAATGTTGTGGATGTTCCTATCTCTCTCGCTAGAGTCCTCGGATTAAAGAAATCTTCTATAGGAACCTAAATTCAAAAAATTTTAAATAACTCAAAATATAGATCTCTCTCTCTCTCTCTCTCTATATATATATATATATCTCAATTTTTAATGGAACTTTTTGAGGTAGAATATATATATATATATATATATATATATATATTAAACATAAATTTTAAACTTGTGAAAAATTGTCCATACTTGTGGCTCATCTCCCAAGGAAGTAGAAGGTACATCTCCCAAGGAAGAAGAAGGTACCACCATCCCAAAAACATCGGACGGAATCGGTATCTGTTAAAACATTTTATCAAATTATATATACATACATGTACATGTGTGCACAATTATTTATTTTAAAATCACTTAAAAAACACTAACATTTGCCAACATATCTTGATGGTCAGACCCATATGCATTGTTTGAACTAGAGGTCCCGAACGTGATATTAACATTTTCATCATGCATCATGTGCGAGGACTGCAAATAGTGTTTTAACATATAATCATACATTTTTGTTAGAATAATGTACATACAAATAAATTTATACATGTACATACACATGTATTTATTGCAAATTGTACACATGTATATGTATGTTAAAATGATTTCAAACCCTAAGGTCATTAACACATACCGTTCCGGTGCCTTCTTCCTCATGAAGAATTAGGTCTTGCAAACCATTGCGACATTTTTTTTGCATATATTCAGAGATCTTCAACATTCATGTTTTCAATCTCTTCATCTGTACAATACACAAAATTGGAACGTGAATTTTCACGTGCTCTTTGTCGATTTAAACAAACATTGACTCCACCAAATCCGCTGTAAACATTGTCGATCATAACATCCCTTGATTCTTGACTTATTTGAGAAGTCGCATCTATCTCTGATCGCAGAGTTTCGACCCGAAAAAGGCGACTCACCAATGGCGGCTCAGGGCGAGGCAAATCCACATCTCACTTAGCGCCCTTACAGTTATATAATCGACCTTCCCCCAAGCCAAAAAAATTTGACGGAAGGTCATTGTAGTTGGGTTTAATACCCAAAAAAAAAATTGCGTAAAAAAATTGTGCAAAATAAACAGGAATCTCGCCATTCCATGGGAGCCTTCCATAGGCCGCAAGGTTCCTATCATACAAATAGCAAGCTATATTTGGGTGCTTGAAATATTGCACCTTCAACATTTCTCTTTTTGGCCCTTCCTTGAAATTAAACATTGACTTGGCCACATCTTTTGTAACTTTTTTTTTTACATCCTCTCATTCATCTGGACCCATTACTGTTTCCTTTCTCTTTCTTATCACTTCTACAAATGTATCAGTCGTTGGCCCAAGAGTTTTGTACACATTTACAATTTCGCCCAATGAATGTGTAACTATTTCAAGGCTTTGTCGACTCTCAGCAGGTAGAGTCAAAGCCACGAGATCTCTATGAAATTTTGCATGAAGTTTTTCACACCTTTATAAGGTGCATTGCACCATGTTTGTTTCCCATGGTATATCAGTAATGTCGGTCGGATAAGTTGTGCTGGGTACACAACCTTCTTCTTGAATGTAGCAGTCTACTTTGCGTCTATTTTGACCACTAGTTGGAACATTTTCGGCCTCTGCATCAATATATATAAAATTTTGTATATTATAAAAAACACATGTAAAAAAAGTTGTACAGACTTAATGAAAAAAATATTGAAATTGATGGCAACCTTGACGTTGTTGGTTAGCATCTTCTCCAACATGACCCTGTTGAGAACCAGACCCAGAATGACCCTGCTGAGAACCAGACCCAAAATGACCCTGCTGAGAACCAACATCTGTTGATTGGCTTTTGGGGGAATAAATATCACCCCCTTCACGCAACTTGCTACCACTCATTGATGGCCCTCTAAGTGGATTTGAACCACCACCAACCTCTCGAGACGAGAGAGAAGCTTCATAAACAAATATGAATTTATAATCAATTGAAAAAAACATTCATGTGTACATATAAATACATATACATATTCATTGATTAAATTGCGTGAACCATACCACGACTGGGTGAACCATGGGCATGCTCCATGGATGGAGTAGGAGCTCTTCTCCTCTTACCTCCTAAAAATTAAAAAATGAAACTTATTAACAACTAATTTAACTCACAAAGTTAATAAAAAATCAATTCCATATGTACACACATGTATGGAGATTTAAGATTATATTTAAATACCGTGAACATCCCCCGATCCCTAAACCCCCATAAGGGATTCGTTTGATCTTCATCGTTCATCCTCCATGATATATATATCTATTGGTGGACATTTACACAAAATAGATTTCAGAAAATCAATTTGTAATTTAGTGTACACAAATTATGTAGAACAAAACTTTCAAAGCAATAATTGATGTGTGAAACTCAATTTAAGCAAAAAAGAAATTATAAAAATGATAAGTTCACCAAATTGCGCTTTACATGGTCGGTGAAAACTTGGTATAAAATTGAAAAAAACACATGGTCATTAAAAAAGAAGCGTGAAACTCCATTTAAACAAAAATTTCTTGAAGTCCCCACATTTTGATTTTATAAAAGCGTGAAGTTCACTTGTTTCAAATGTGAAGTTCACCAAGTTGTGCTTTACATGGTGTGGTGGGAGCACACTTGATATATAATTTAAAAAAACACATGGTCATTAAAAAAGATGCATTTATAAGTACACAACACAAAAATATCCAAGATATGTTACAATGTCCATCAATAAATTTTGAAGGGGAGCGTCTCAACACTAATTCATCTTTGAGAGATGAATCTTGAATTTTTGAAGAAGAGAATCTCAAAACCAATTCATCTTTGAGAGATGAATCTTGCATTGGCATTGCTCTATATAATTCTAATTCATCTTTGATAGATGAATCATGAATTGGCATTGCCCCATGCAATAGATCAGCAGGCATCTTATTCACATTTGTACAATGCCTTATACTAAAAAATTGAAATTGGCTAACAATATTGTTTGATATTCCATGCAGTTCTTTTAGTCTCTCCTTTTTAACTTGGCACACGCCATTCATCTGGTTGCGCACAAGTTCAGAATTGGTGAAAACTGCAATTCCATTTGATCCATACGTCATCGATGTTCCCAAGCCTTCTATCAATCCAATATAATATGCCTCGTTATTTGTTTTTCTTCCCAGTATATTCATTTTCCTTTGGATGACTTTGCTAGTTGCAATATTGGAAAGCACATATGTAATCACTGCTTTCCCTGGATTGGTATAGCAAGAAACTTTTATGCATAATTTCCATTTTCAACCATATTTAATGGTTTTCTTATCCCTGAAAAAAACAAATTCAATAAAAATATATATATTAAATCGACATTTATTGCAAATGCATGAGAAAAATGACACAAGATCATGAGGTAAATGACATGTGCATTGTTTATCTTAAAGTTTGACTTAAAAATTTTATGGTAGAGTTCACATCTAAAATTAATGGGAGGAAGCCTTTAGTTTGTGGGAGAAATGACACATGTACACATTTTACCTTAAAGTGGTTGTGTTTTATGGATATTAGAGGAAGCATTTAGTTTCTGGGAGAAATGACACATGTACATAGTTTACCTTAAAGTTGTTGTGTTTTATGGATATTAAAATGAAGAACTTCTATTTAGATCCATTCTAGAGATTGACTATAGGGACATTTACTAGATATGTCACCTTTCATAAAAGATGAGATCCAAAGGCTACCTGGCCCTTTATAGACTCTGCCTATAGAACTTGTAGAAGTAAACAATAGAGGCATTAAAAATATCAAATAACGTTATAATTTGGTGGTGCTAACTAGAGTTTCTCTAGTTTTAGTGGAGATTCGTAGGGAAAATTGAAGGAAGCATAAATTTTTCTAATTTCAACCAATTTTGGCTCAAGAAGAGTCATTCTTAGATGATTTTGAGGGTCTTAACATGATGGTGCAGGTTGTAGAGGTGTTGGATCACTTCTAAAAGTTATTTTCCCACTTTGAAGATTATAGAAGCCTCGGGCCACCAAGGGAGGAGGTCATGCCTAGATTAGCTGAAGACCATTTCCAAAGATTGAATAGTTTATTTTGAGGTTTTTGGGTCTTTTGAAGCCAATGGAGCAAGTTGAAAATCCATTGGAGCACTGTAGGTTCATGTAATCAGACATTTGACCATTAATCCCAAGAGGGCCTAACTAGTTGAAGTAGGTTGATGGAGATGTAACTCAGGAGGGGTGAAATTCATTATTAGCTATTATGTAATGTGTACGTTGTGTGCTTTTTTTGCATTTTATTTGTTGTACATGAGTTTTTTAAAAGCTAATTAACTCATAAATTTCTCACAAAATACACTTAAAGCTTACACAAACCCCTTCCCAATTGGAAAACTTTAGACGATCCTAAACACATTTTTATTTAACTGATGAGGGAGATAGCACAACAAAACTAGTTTTTCCATATTCAAATCAAGTTGGTATCAAAGTAAAATTTAGCTCATTTTAGTCAAGGTTATCTAGAAGAATTAGCTATTGTTTTTTGTATTTATGCAAGGAGAGTTTAGTTGTGTGCAAGTTTATGTGTGTGAAGAGAAAGTCAATATTGAGATCTCAGTTCTAAAATCACGAAAAAGAAGCTTTTTATGCATTACAAGTGTGATGGAAGCTTCATCGAGTATCTCTTTTAATCAGTCTTCCTTAACAAAAATATTTGATAAAGAGATGTTGCAGAAGCTCTACATCATGAATGATATGGTGCAAGAGATGTATGAAGATAATAGGGAGAACATTATCCTTCAAGAGAATTTGATTTACAATAATGAGGAGAAGCAAGAAATTCTTGAAAATATGCATGAGATGGAGACTCAACTCCATATTGCAAATGAAAACCATGCAAGGATGCATGACATGGAGATTCAACTCTATGATGCAAAGGAAGCCTTAGCCAAGTATGTGAATGAAAAAGAGGTATGCAATTCAAGTTTGTCTTCAATTTCCTCACAAAGCGAATGTGTACGTGCTTTTGAGAGACACACTAGAGGAATAAGGTCCAAATTTTTGATGAAAATGGGCTATGAAAGTAAAGGGTTAAAGGCAAACATGTACAAGGCATAGTTGAGCCAAATGTTGTTGAGGAAAGGCCTAATTATTTGGGTCTTGGTTATGGAAAACATGATGGAGAATGCTCCAAAGCCAAGGTGGCACATGAAGCTATTCCAAGAACAAATTTCATTTCATGCTCATTACCTCAAGCTTTTGAAGTTTGTGTTCATGATGAATGGAAACGTTTGACACCCACTTTGCAAGAAGATGTTAATAATCATACAACTAATGAGAATGTAAAAGAAGAGGATTTTGAAAGCTCTAAAGTCATTGAATTCATTGCTAGTATTCCAAGGAGAGCCACTAACTCATCAAATTCAATTCCTCAAGAAGGCGACAAAGGTGAATGTTCAAGGTATAAATCTGCCTTTAATCAAATTTCTTTTGATTATGATAAACATGGTAAATGTTCACATAAGATTTGGAAAAGTTTGCATGTTCCTTTTGTGGTTTGAATAATCATCATGTTTATAGACGGTGGTAGAAGATATCCACGCACATGAAACTTTCTAAATAAATGAGGCAAAAATTCAAAGGCCCATTGGACAAGGAAAATGATGTTGAAAATAAGATGCAATTGTTTTGCACTCATTGCCATAAGAAATGTCACCTTGTAGACAAGTGTTGGACTTTGTATCCAACAAGTCATCCACGACATTTGAAGAAGGTGGAAAGAGATATTGACAAGAATGGAAAAGAGCATTCCATAATCGATGAGGGTCAAGATGATTCACATGATGAAGTGCAGCTGAAAGAAGCACCATTGAAATGGTTTGGTAAGGGATGGTTAGATTTCTTATCCAATTAAGGCCTTGCATGTATTTTGATGTTTCATGAATTTCTTTGCAAATTCAAAGTATGGTGCATGTTGCATGAAGAAATATGTTGAAAGTAGAGTTATGTTGACACACTTAGATGCAACAAATATGGAAATTTGTACATGCTATTATTTGACTTGAGAGTCAGTTGTTTGAAGAGGCATGTTTTGTCGACTTGTGTTTGGTTGATGGTTTTGTACACCAATATGTAAGAGTACATGGAGATATTCACATGATGTGAATTTTTTTTCTTTTAAGGAGAAAAATAATATGTCAGCGAGCTATGTTTCTTGCATGATGTGTTTTTCAGTTTGATGGTTTTGTTTGTGAAAAGACGTCACAAGATTTTGGGAAGGTCCACTCTTGAGCGAGAGCCTCATGATTACAACCTAATCATGAGAATCAAATGGGAGTGCATCCTTATTTTGAAAACAAACATTTAGATAGGATTCTAAGCTACCTAGGACTCAAACCATTATTTTTAAATTTGAAATATCATGGTGTGTTGTTTCAATGCCTAAATCCACAACCCTAACATAAATTTTTTTATTCTTTTTTTGCAGGATTTAGTTGGTTATATTAAAAGTCATTTGAATTTAAAATTCTTGGCTTAGTGGCATATATTGTGTATTAAATGAGGAATTTATCTCTCCCAATCATTTCTAAATCACCCATATCACCAAGAAAACATGTTTAATAACATACTTTGGTATGGGAAAGACCTTAGGTCCTTTCGACCGTGCACATGTGGTGTGAAAAAATGAAATTGACGAAAGAGTGAAATTATGAATGAAACCAAGGAAAAACTAAAAACCCAAAAGTGGTAAATGATTTAAATAGGTAACTTAATTATTTACCAACATAAATTCTTCAACCTTTTAGCAACTAAATGATAAGTATTTGTAATTATGGAAAAATTAATTTGCTAACACTGACTATCCACCTTTTCCAAAAATGTGAATCTCTCAAGGGTTTCATCCATTTTTCAATTCATAGTGTCATAGTCACATGAGCATGTTTCACATATGAACACGATCATGTGACTATTAAATGGAATGCCATTCAAAAATGTATGAAACACTATGAAACAAGTACACACTTTCTCGAATGATACAGACCGAATGACTGAAAATTTATAGGAAATGTGGCTTCAAACGATTATGGGCTAGAGCTTAATGAATACCTAAATTGAGATACAAATAATGGTAAACTAGAAAGAGAGTTCTAAAAGAACAAATAAAAGTGACTATCTAAAAATTTACGGTGGTTGCCATTCTATTGAAGGAGGTTTTCATGCAAGTGTGTACCAAAATCCTATCTCAAATGACTATAAAATATGAGGAGAAAAAAAAATATGTGAGTGAGAATACAAAAAAGAAATCAAAACTATTGTGATCTGAATTTCTCAATCACAAGGATCTATTGCTTCATGGGTCCTGCCCAGGACTCCACTTGTAATCTTGGTCTCCACCTCTAGAAAAAATAGCTTCAACGAATGGACAAAGCTCTCGCACTATATCTAACTCACTAGATCTACTTTCCCTTTACATGACTAGCTTTATATAGGCCTTTTTCCCTCTTCCGGGAAAATGTACTCGAACACCTAGATAGGCTAGATAAGTTAGGAAAATTTCCACATTAACTCACTAACCAACCTCATCGTACAAGCAGACCGAGTTGATCTCCCTGGGAATGGAAACACTATGGAAGTTGGTCAATTTTGATCTCCCTTAGGAATGGCAAACTCTTGTGAAATTTTCTCAATTATCTCGATTATGAAATATTATTATTTCATAATTATGAAATTGTGACAAAATAATTATGAGAAATTACTCAATTACGTAATATCACCCATTTAACATGTTCTAACTCCCTTTGTAATACCCATGTAAGTAAAAGAAAAGGCGAAAGGATGCCGCTTCTCGCCAACAAATGAGGTATGTTGAACTTGGGTCTTCTCACTATAATGGAGTGGAAAAATAGGGTTATAACAAAAATTATTCCTAATTATGTATATTAGCTAGACATCCACTGAAAAATGAATTTAAAAATGAATGCAACCACTCTTGTTGAACTAGGAGGATCCCCAATGGATAAAGAATAAAATTCTCTCAAATTGCTAAATGAAAACCTTAACTAGATCAAAGAGCTTTGTCACAAGGAATCCAATGTGATGCAAACGCCATCTCAATCCAAGCTTAGATGCAAAAGTTATGCTTAGTCAAAGTTTCAAATCAAAACACACAAAATTCAATAGCCAAAGGTGACATGTATGCAACATGGAGTGGACACGTGGTACACTCGAGCTGAAATTGTAGGTGCAATTGGCTATGAATTAGTGCCCGTTGGAAACCCGACCGGACATGTGCGTAGGTTGAATGTGACACATGGCAACTCGAGTAGACATTGAAGTGGCACCGACATGTCATATTGGACCGCAAGTGGGCCAATCACATGGCGCCACATGGCCCTATGAAAATTCATGAATGGACCCATGAAATACTTCCCCGTGGCCTTGCATGGATTAGATCATCACATAACCACATATGTAATCAAGAAAATATTGGTTTTTTCTATCAAGCTATAACATAAGGTTGTTTTACGTTGAACCCATATAAATATTGCCTCGTGGCCTTGGCAGGATTGGACCATCACATAACTATATGCAATTGAGAGATTATTGGTTTATTATTTGGTTATAATCAAGGATAGGTGGTTGTCATTGATGTCAACCCAAGAAGCACCAATAGCTACCTTCGATATTTTTGCACACATTTGGCATGAAAATTTGTGGTCTCCTATCTCCTAATCAATCTAGTTAGTATTCTCCTCGAAAAATATATTTTCGATGATATTTCTTGTACCCCACATAGCTCTTTATGGTTTTAAATTCTATTTTAATTTTAAGTTGAAGACCCAATTTTGTGGGCTAAAACCCCAAAGGGTAGTAAAATGACACCTTATCATTAATTCACCTATGGTTGTCAATATATGAAAAATAATTCTCGCCGCAATATCATTGTGTATAAGTTGAATAAACTTCAAGAACCATCAGCTGAAATTACAATCCAATCACCGATTTCACATCCTAGGTAGGCCATATGCACTAAGCCAATCATTGATTTCAAAATTTTTAAAGTGAACCGAAAAAGTTGTCGACAAATATTAATAAGAGATAATAATTAATTAAATTAAGGGTATTATGAAAACATAACCTTTAAGAAGCATTTTAAATTAATTCAATCTCATAAAAAGTATCCCTCCTAACTTACCAAATACTATCTCTTCCCATAGGTTCACGACCTCCCTTCCTTAGCACACAAGACATAACACAATTGATATTTCAATATGTTAATTCCTATTGAAACAAATGAAAATTTGTATAGATGGTTTCAAATATTATAAGAAGTTTTTTGATATGGTTGAGAGAATGTGGAAAATAGAATCCATAAACAAATTATTTTTCAAAACATATTACTTTCAAAGTATCAACAAGGAATGTACAAGGGTGTTCAATGAATTAATGCTATTTAAATTCCATGATGTATATTTCTTACTCATAATTTTAACAAATTATTAAATAATGATCTAGATTGGATAATTATATTATTTGTCATATATTTTGATGCTTATCGAGTGAAAAAACTGAAAGAATCAACTTGTAGGGTCATTTTAATGGTGGGTGGAGAATTGGGGTCTAAAACCTTTTGGAGTCATTTTGAGGTATTAAATGACATTTCTTGGGGTCAAATGATTATCCCTTGTGCCGAAACCTTGACCATTGTTCTACACTTAAAGACATATCCAATGGTGCAAGAAAAACATCAAATGAAGTTCATTCAAAATTTATGCCTTTGGTAAGTTGACCTATCATGTTGACGACCATGGTACGAGAGAATGTCATTTTAGCCCCATTACTCATGAATAGCAAGCTAGCTACATGTGGAATTTTAACAAGACTCTGAAAGGCCTAAAATCACAAACCTCGTTAATGGTTGACGGAGTCTAATCTTACACCTAGTTGGCTATCACGCTATGTTAAATACTTGGCCACTAGGAGGAATAAGAGTTCCATTTTGTGTTATTGTATTTTGTTCCATAGTTGAAAATACAAATAGGAGTGTGAAGTTAGAGAGAAAAATGTATGAAGTTAAGTTTTTATAGCAACCTTACATGCCAAAAGTCTTAGCTAACTCTAGAGAGATTACCTCTTTCTTTGTACTTACATATTTTCCATACCAGAAAAGAGAGAGTAGAGCATGTTTAAATTTTAGTGTTGTTTTTCTCCCATAAGGATTTCCTAGGGAAAAAGGAGTAGAGCATCATTACTTTTTAGGGTTGCTTGTCTCCCATAAGGATTTCCTAGGAAAATAATTGTGTTGATTGTAGATATGTATGTGTGTGTTTCATTATGTTCTCTATTTCTTACATTGTGTTTCATTATGTTTTCTATTTCTTACATTTGATTGTTTTATTAATTTAAATAGAAATTTAGTTATTAAAAGATCTAAAATTTAAATACAAATTAATCTTCCTTATATAGATTTCACTTATTTTATCAAATTTGTTGTGATAAACTATTTCATTATAATAACTATAAAACTTGACTATTAAATATAAAAAATTGTAAATTGATAAACATCTACACCTCTCCAACCGAAAAAAAATACATATAACTTTTAGATACATTGAGACATATATTAATATAAAAAAAACCATTATATATTTAAATTTATTAAAGTGAACAATGTGTTGATATGATTTTTATAAACATTTATAAATATTAAAAAATACATTAATATTTTTCAAAAAATACTAATAATACAAAATCTTTATATATTTTTAAAAATAATTAAAATATATGTTTTATAATTTAAAAAAATAGTTTTATAATTTAAAATTATTAAAAAATAAATAACTAACAGTGAAGCACTTTTACCATATTCCAGCCCTCAACGACAAAGTGCAAGGGATAAATCAATAATTCGTTTCCCACTAAAAAGGATTATATACGAAGGGAGTGTACGAAATAATAAGGATCGTTGTTAACCTGTTCCTAATTAAAAGAATTGTATTTTATATATTTCATAATAAAAAACACTATGTAATATATATAAAAAAATCTCCGATACGTTATAATAAATATGATCTATCATATGTTTTCATAATTTTCAATTATCATTGAAAGTTATATACAGATTGCGGTAATAGAAACGAAAGGAATGTCAACTATTTCATGACTCATTTCCATTTCGCCAATCGCCTATTGGATAAAAGCTATGGAATAAAGGGAAAGTTGTCACCATTCTATTATCAGTTTCGCTTAGATAATGCTGACAAAATTATTTATTGGAATAAAAGTCTAAGTATATAGAAAATATTGCGAGAATTATTTTTCTAAAAGTCTAAGTAGATAGTAAATATATGGTGAGACTCTACAATGGAGTGGAGCGAGTATCACTGTTATTGCATTGATGTGCAGAAGGATCTGTTTCCCAGAAGAAAAGGACCAAATTGTCGGGTTTTAATGCAAAGGCTTGCAGAGTGTTGGATTCTATTTTCCACAGTCTCTCAACCATATCAAAAGCATTCTTATAATATTTGAAACCAAAGCTATATACAGATTGCGGTAACATAAACGAAAGGAATGTCAACTATTTCATGACTCATTTCCATTTCGCCAATCGTCTATTGGATAAAACCTATGGCATAAAGGGAAAGTTGTCACCATTCTATTATCAGTTCGGCTTAGATAAGGCTGACAAAAATATTTATTGGAATGAAAGTCTAAGTATATAGAAAATACTGCGAGAATTATTTTGCTAAAAGTCTAAGTAGATAGTAAATATACACTGAGACTCTACAGTGGAGTGGAGTGAGTATCACTGTTATTGCGTTGATGTGCAGAAGGATCTGTTTCTTAGAAGAAAAGGACCAAACTTTTGGGTTTTAATGCAAAGGCTTGCAGAGTGTTGGATTCTATTTTCCACATTCTCTCAACCATATCAAAAACCTTCTTATAATATTTGAAACCAAAGCTATATATAGATTGAGGTAACATAAATGAAAGGAATGTTGATACCTGGTATTGCAGTTGCTTGAAGTCGCCGCAGACCAACAGTGCATACGGGAGGAGCAACACAGACAAAAACGCGAGAAAAAATAGACCAACAGCAGCACAGACAAAAAAACGCACGAACAAACAGATCGGTAAACAAATCAACTTCACGGGAAATTTATTTATAGCAACTAGTTTGGCCGAACTATTTTAAAAGTAAAATTTTGGCCGAACTCAAAGTTCGGTCGAACTTTTGTTGCCAGTTTTCCCATCTCCAGTAAAAATTCTGTTTGCCCACGTCGTCAGTGTGCCGTCAATCTAAACGGAATCACGAGTTCGGCCAAACTTTCTAAGAAAGTTATATTTCCGAAAAAAAAATTCTACCCCCGATTCTCACAAAATTGTAACCCATCTTCACATATCCGCCCCATGCTCAACTATAAATCAACTCTACGTAAATACTCTCAGAAAAAATATATCATCAAATCAAAGTAAAACAAATGTATATAACATTTTCTCTCGAATAGAAAATTTGTAGCCACAATAAAACTGATACCAATATAAATCAAACCCTCACGTCATAATGTAATTGTTGCATACTAAAATTAGTAACATACAAAACTAAGGCTATGCACCAAATGTAATAGAAACTAAAACAGGTGTAAGGATCACCAACATATAGTCCAGCAACATACAGAACTCTCCAACCCAATCTCTACATCAACATATTCAATTAGAATATATTATGTAGCGTGCTTTAAATATTCTCACTATTCAATCATTAACACTCATATACTGAATCATCTAGGCTCTACTCAAGATCTGAAGCACAATATCACTATTCAACCTTCTCTCCACACATACACTCAACATCTATGACCATAAACAACCACAAAGCTCGCAAGACAAGAATATAAAACATGTAGGGAGATATTGATCTTGGGGCTAGGATAAAAGGTGCAAAAATTGGACCAAATCAATCTTCTAATAGCACAACTTGTGCACTAAATGTGTTCATATCATGAGAGGACATTTTCAAACCATTTCTGACTTTTTCTAACAATTCTGGGAACCTCTAGGAATTTCCTTATTATTTTTCTTCAGAAAAGCATGAGGAATGCGAAGAAAATCTCATCAAATCCCTTAGTCCCACCCATAACATTGTATCCATGTGATTGGGTCTATAATTATTCCCACATGATTTCATGTCACCGTCCAGGGCCTTCCAACCACTCCCATAGGCTTGTATGCATGTGATTACGGCTAAAACAGAGGGAAAAAATCATACCTTTATCTCATGACCTTTTCCATCTGTTTCATCCTCTTATCTATCATATGTACTGCCCTCTATACCTTTCAAATCAATTCTAACACATCTTCAAGAATAAAAAACATTCCTCCCAAGTGTCACTTCCAAATTCACCTACAAGGGCCAACAAACAAGGTTGAAAAGTGTGCCAAAAAGTCCTGCACTCCCCATCAGACCTATAAACAAGCTGCAACACATCTAAAAAAAACTAAAAAAATTTGTAGCACCATCATCAAGCCATAAAATCCTCCATGAATCATAATTGTGAAAACCTATATGAATACCTAGTTGACAACTCAACTAGTGTGCCATCAGGCACCACCATGACATGTAGATATTCTCATCAACCTATTGTAGCCTCCTCTACCTATAGCAACATCAACAAACCATCATGACATGTATATCAATGCACATGCCAACTCTTCCAAAACCATCATGCTCCATCAATGCCAACATTTGATCAACATGAGTGTGCCTTCATCAATGACAACACATGGCAACACAAAAAAACATGATTAACATCATATTGTTGACAATAATGCTAACCACTAGGAACACCAAGCCAAACACATATGCACATGACAAGAAGTAACATGAAATTCTTGACATAAATCCCAACACAACAATGCCAAAAAACACACACACACACACACACATCAACAAAAATCGAGAAAGAGAGTCACATATACTAAGTACCAAGGGTATTACCATTGATACATATATGCATATATATGTAAATAAGCTTAGGGGGGATTAACTGTGCAATATTATAAGTATCATACATATGAAATATGTTCGTTTCAATTATGTGATGAATGGGATTTACGACTTCCCTTAGAGAGGGCCATGTACTGGTATTGCAGGCCTGAGAAATACTAGTTGGGAAGAGTGAGAGAGACAACAAGTTTTCTTTCGTAAGAAAAATGGATATTTTCCTCAATATCAACCTTGAAGTGATGGTTCTATAAGAAGGGATGTAGGAGATATAAGATTAGGTGAGTTTTCATGGAGGCTAGGTTAGGCTCCATGAAAAAGGGCATAAAATATTCTACAAAGGAAAATGGTGTTTTGCATGAGGGTTGGCACTCTAGTGGAACCCAGGCTGAGGGCTGCATTGGAAAAATAACATGGAACTAGGGTTGATGTGGAACATAACTAGTATTCCATGTGGCAGCCACAATTGGTCATATTGTAGGTCCTAGAAGCTAAAAAGTGAGTGACATCTGACACCCTTGGAGGATGCCACATGGAGTGTGTGTCATTAGCAAGATGTCATCTCAAGATGATGTTAGCATGAGAAAAAAATGTCATTATCTCGGGCCTCGTACTCTTTGTATATCATTGTGATAGTAAGGATGAGACGATGAGGTAAGCAAATAGTAATATGTGAATTTATTATTGCATTTGACATGGAATTTTATGCCTCAAGATAGGCCTTTATAACATCATACGTTACTGAAAGGGGGTCAAGATGCGAAATACTCATATCGATTGGCAAGGATGGCTTTATGTCTCAACCCAGGATGTTTTTAATGTGAACAATGCCATGGAGTGGGGAAATAACATTGAGACTAAGGTTTCATTATAATGTAAAAAGGAGGCAAAAAAAATTGTAAAGGGCATGGCTGGTGGGGCTAAGTAAGATATGAAGTAGCTTCTACCACAATGGTATACAATTCGAAAAGCATAGTGATGTGGTAAAACATTTTAGGACATGGCCTACCATGCAAGACTTCAAAGCTGATGGGGAAAGCCACGTGGTTCGGTATTTGAGCGCCATGTGGCAAATAAAGATGATGTGGCATGGCTTAAAAAGGGCATGTTCTAATGGCAAAAACTTGTGATTTGTAGCTCTGATCATGAAAAAATTTATATCATCAGAAATTCTTCGATGAGACAAACATGATGGTGGTGTTTATTCTAAGTTTTAAGGAAGTTGAAAATTGAGGAATCTGTTGACCCCATTTCCATGCAAAGACGATGGAGGTCAGGTTAAATTAAAGTAACACCTTCCACCAGGTTGGTTTAAGCTAAGGTCGTCGGAGGGATTATTACAGAGTGGCATTAGAGTAAAAGGTTCAACAATGGACGTCTAGAGGCGAGTAGGGGATTTAACATTGTATGATAAGGTGTTAGGACCTCATGCCAAGCATGGTAGTCATGTTGGTTGACAATGTGTAATTATTATTATATAAATATGTATATAAGAATATTAAAAGTGGAAGCTCTAGTATTAATCTATGCTATCAAGTTTCCCGTCATATTGTAACCGTCAATCCACCAGAGGTGGGGCATAAATGTATATGTATGAAAAATGATGATCAACTTCCAAGAGTGTGCAAAGGGTCAAATGTAAATATATGTATACATGTCAAATTATTGTTGCCCAATAACGTGTGAATTTGAATGGTCTATGACTTGTTGATGTAGTGTATGCAGGGAATGTATGGATGTTTTCATTCCTTTGCAGTTGTAGGGCTACTTGTATTATTGTGTGTTTCCAGTATACCAACACTACCAGTTGAAAGGTGTGATTTTATATACTTGGAACAATACATTCAAATGTTCATATGATTTGGGGAAAACCCTTGTGTTGTTTTATCACTCAGTAATTTCTCAAGGTTAAAGAAAGAAATAGTCAGAGGTAACCACAAACCTACTTTTAAACTCTAGGATCTAGCCTTCCTAGGGTTCAGAGAGGGATCTCTATATAATATTTAACTTTGTTTTAATGTTTAATTTTAGGCTAGTTATAAGGACAATTTGGTTTTGAGATTTGGTTTGGTTGGTGGGAAAAATCACTTAAAGAGATGGATATTAATAGATCTGGTTTTCCATTGGGAAAAAGGAGTCAATATGTCAAACATACAGCTCAAGATCAAGATCAAAAGACAAATATTTTTAGGGCAAGATAGGCAAGTCACTAAATATCTTTGAAGGCTGATTGGTGAAGTGTATTAATTAGGACAAAGAACAGTTAATAATTCTTTGATTGGGATAAGGAAAGAGAAGAGAGATTTCATTCGAAATAGGGACCAATTAAGGGTTCCCTACTCTAGAAATCAGTAGAAAACATAGAAATGATAAATAGTTCAATACAGAGTGCTTTTAACAAATTCTATAACAATATTCTTAATTTATCATTCAAATTTATAACACATTTATGAAAGTATGTAAAACATAAGAAGATAAACAATGAAAGACAAAAGTACTTCACTTCAATGGCTCATCACATGAATCTTGAAATATGATGCTTATGGCTTTGATCCAGCCTGCTGACTTGAAAATTGGCACAAAAACCCTTCAGGTATAGAAATATTGACTATAGGAATCTTCATCAATTTATTCCACAATAATACTTCAAATGATGAAGTATTTATACAAATTCTAAACTAGAATATCCTGAAAAATATCAAGGTTGGTTTACAAATATCTCAAACAGTATTACATAAATATAACTTAAATAAAGGACACTCAAAACTAATGAATCTATTTGGCACTATACTTATGGATTGATGGTGACAAAGAAGAGAATTCAAATTTTATATCAACTATTAGTTGATGATGAGGCATCCAAGTCACTAATTGTCTCCTTCCTTTGTGCATTTTGTTCCAAATATTCTAAAACATTGGGGTCCAATGATACCTTTCTATATCTCAATTAGAGATATATATGTAAACATTGAAAGAGGTTATTGGTGATAAGTATGTTTTTGATATAAACCTCTCTCCGTTTCCTAAAATTTCATTCCCGTTATTCACAATAAGCTTTGCAAAAAGTTGTGTAAAACATAATTTTGCACAATCTGAAAAATTAGGATGTGAAGATGTACATGTATCTCTCATTCTGTAATAACAGTGTAAAAAGTGGTATAATTTGTTGTATATTGGCCTCTTAGGAATGTAAACCTCCTCTAGTTTTTAAAAATTCATTTTTTATTGGCCACAATAGTTTATCCAAAACTATGACTTAAACAGGAAATTTCTGGAAAATGTCCCTTCTTGCTCAGTTTTCATCTTTTGTTCTCTTAATTGTTTTGACTTTTACTTCAGATAAAATTCATTGTTTTTCTTTTTATTAATATCAGGAGGGAAACTGGTAACTAGAACCATACAATCAAATCTTCCACACATGATCACATCGCGCCACTGCCAATGAAAACCCTCCTGGCTGGCATCATTCCCCGCTAACAATACACAGCAAGTTTCACAGGCTTACGCCTGACGGGCACCCACGGGGTTTGAACCGGTGACCTTTACAAACGAGTGCCTTAACAGAACACTCAATCACCAACAAGCCGCCACCCCGTGGGTTGGATAAAATTCATTGTTGCCGGTAAAGTTCTTTAATATTAGTTTAACCATTTCTATCTTTGTGTTTACTTTTATTGTTTTACCTTGACTGCTGTATTTTTTCTTATTTGACTTTCACTCTGATGCTTCCTTGATTATTCTGTTTTCACTGTCACTGTGAATGATTACTTCACTTTTACCATTCAATGTGTAATTTCATCATTCTGATCTATCTCTTACTTTGATTTAATTCTTTATTTTTATACAAATTGTTTTTTGAAGGAATTTTTTTGAATTAAAATATGAGAATTTGGAGCAAACAAGTTTGTCAACTAGTATTGAAATTGTTGGCCTAATTTCATATTTTGAGAATAACCTGCAAAAATCAAAAAATTTGTCAATGAATCAGAGGTCTGCAAGGGGGGTGATCAAAGGTTACATCAAATCGAGATTCTGGACATAAGTATGAATATGTTTTTCAATGGTTTTCAAAGGATAATGGTAAAAGTGGGGTTTTACCATAAACCGTATGAATAGAATTGCTGCATTATTTTTTTGTATTGTATAGTAGGCAAGCGGATAGGAGGTTTTGACTTCAGAAATAAGTGGTTTTACCATAATAAATGGTGCAGGGATGGTTTTCTCATGATGATGGCTTTGTCACTGAGGAAGAGTGGTTTAATGTATTTGTGCAGGGAACAAATAAGTTTTAGCAAGGCACGTGGATGGATAGGCAGTGCATCACAAAGACTGGTTTAGACTTCAAATATCCATGGTATCATCGAAATAGGCATAAATGGATTGGTAGTTATCGCATGAGACAACAATGGTTTTCACAATGTTGAAAGGTGGTTTATGGTTTTATATGAATCAATGTGATCCAATACAAAGCCGACACGTGGAGGAGAGAGAAGATGTCGAAACAACTTTTATCACAAATTTTATTTTGTTTATTGATCACAAAATTAAGTTTGTGAAGGGTGATCTCCACCATTAGATCTGGAGGACAAAGCTCGAAGGAGCGGGTTGTGCGATGTAGGTGTTGGGTCAAAAGGTGCGGGGCTCGGGATAACTTAATGTGGCGGAAGTTTACGTTTTAAACGTTAAAACATAGTTTTAAACGTAAAAAAAGCTTATGTTTTAAGAAATAAACAGATAGGTGGGTTTAAGGTTTTAACATGGTAAATAGGTGACACTCATATGTATTATAACCTTTGGCGGGTTTTAATAGTAATATTTTATACTCATGGGATAGGGAAATATATAACGTGGGAAATTATAACCATAGGTTAACATAAAATTATGGGTTGGGACTTTATTTAATATAAGGGATTGAACATATTACGGGGTGGGGTATTTATAAGGGAATTAATAAAATAAGTTAAAAGTTAATATGATATGGATGAATGGAAAAATATACCAAAACCCTTTATAAAGTGTATTTTAGGCATTTGGGTGCATTTTTTCATATTTGTGGTCCTTTAAACTTAACGAATGCATTTTTGTGGGTTTTTTGAATTTTTTTTGTATGAAATGAAATTAGTTAAGTGAGGTTTTTACTTTCACTAAGAAAAAATGTGTTTTAACTTAGAAAAAGGGATTTTATCTTAGGAGAGGGGGTGATATTTAGGAAAAGAGTTTGAATGAAAAGAATCCAATACTTAGTACCAATTAGTCATTTAAGCCTTGGGTCCAGTCCCAAAAAAAGTCAAAGAAATGCTCTGAGCCTTTATAACTGAAGGTTTTTAATACTGGAGCACATTGCGGGGAGGGAAATTAGTAATATGCCAAATGATGTTTATCCATGCCTTGTGAAACTACTTTCTACCTACCCATCATTTATTCTACCATTTTTTCCTTTATTTGCATGGGTGCATTTGAGCTTGCAAACCTTAATTATTTTTTCTTTTAAAATAGGAAACTATCTAATTCTAACCTTATTTCATCCAAGGGCTCAGATAAATCTGTTGAGCTCCTTATTATTCTCTATTTTAACTATTGATCTGCCAAGTTTAGATTGTTTGGCTAGATTTTTATTCTCTATCTAACAACATGAAATGTAAAGCATGAGAGGTCAAGTTTAAGTTGTTTGATCCTCATGGATTGTGACATTTAGGAGAAGCTGCACATAATATTATTTGAAAAATTAAACTAAAGTAGTGCCATTTAAACTTGCAATAATTTCATGATCTATTTTTGATGGGGTTCATATTTAATATTATTTTTTGATCTATGTTTCTTTTTGTCCTTTGATTGTTCTTTTAGGACTTTTACCCTCTTTACATTTTTTAAATATGGGAATACCTTTGCAGAAAGGAAAGGTATGTACAATATTTCAAGATTTTAACAGTGTCAAATCAAAATTATGAATCCTATTATTATAGGACCCTAACAATGGCTTCACATGGGGATGGCATCTCCTTTTCAGATGTCAAGAAGACCGTCAACTAGCAGCCTGATCCTTTGAGCCAATCCCAAACATGCATTTTCTTTCTTTAAAATCTCTGTGATTGAAACTCTTGTACTGAATTTACACCTTTTCTGCAAACTAAAAAAAATTCATCTTTCATAGTGATCTTCTATATCATTTCATCTAGTTTTCTTACCAAAAGACTGAGTTTTACCTCTGCCATGTTTTTCTTCTCTTCTTCTGCTTTCAATCTTCCCTTTCTTATTTAAAAATTAACTTCTACATCAATTGCCATATTTTGCATCTGTACAAGTGTTTTTGAATCTCTTTCTCTTAACTGAAATTCTATTTTTGGATCAAAGGCACTTGGATAATGAAAGAGAGTTGAATCATGAGGAGGTCTTATATTTTCTGGAATTGAATAATAAACTTGATTAAATCTGTCAGAAAATTTTTGTATTGTTTCATTGGATGTCTTTTTCACTGATTAGATTATTCTATGATCACAAAAAGATTAACTTTAATAACCCATCTGTCAAGAAATTTTTTGACAAACTGATGGAAATTTCAGATGCTTGCATTAGACAGATTCTTGAACCAACTCTTTATTCTATTTTGCAAAGAAAGAGAAAAAATTATGATTCTAACATCATCTTCATCAATCTCAAATAAATCCAGATAATTTTCAAAACCTTGAATATGTTTTGGGCAGTGATGTTATTATTTTCTCCATCAAATATATGAAGATGTTTGTAGTAGTTATCAGGAAAATTATGAAGTATAGGAGGTAAAATGAGGGGCTTATATCTATCTGGAACTTTATATGGTACATGAATATGTACAGGGATTGTAAGATCATCCTTGATTATTTGAGGCTTCCTAATTGAAAAATTATGATCATTAGATTAAGAAGAAAGCTGTTGTTGGCAATATGATGTAATATGTTGTCCTTGATGGCAACCTACTTGATGATGTTGTACTTGATGGCAACCTCTTGATGAGTTGCCGTTTTGATAGCAACCTATTTGTTAAAAATGTAATAATGATGATTCTACAGGTTAGTTTAGATGTGACACAGAAAGGAATTCTAGTAAGTGCCAAAGAAATGATAAATATAAGATATCACAATGTATATGCAGGCTTGATGAAGGCAACCCGCATATGGATGCAATGTATACACTACTTTTATGAAGTCAACCCACGTATACATTCAGGATAAGTATATACGCAATTTTAATGATGAGAAGTCACGTATACACGCGAATAAGAACGATTCAAGTCGTGTATGCCTTTTGCGCTCTAAAATTATGATACCAAGAGGCATTACCATGGTATTAGCCCACAATATTGAGCGTTGTGTTGTCTATTTGATTCCTTCCAAGAATACCATCAGCATTTATGTGCTTTTGACTCATGGTATTGGTAAAAGCTAAATCTATATAAGGAGAAGAAGATCATAGTGCAAGGTGTGCAATAGAAAGGGTTGTTAATGAATAATTTTATCTGAGGTATATCTGCATGGGATGAAATCTATTTTAATTGGTAGATCTAAATCTATGATGCACCCATGGATACAATTATGGTTCATGATCTCTAGATCTGAAATGACTATGCTCTTTTGTGATCCATTGAAGAGATGATTAGATCTATGACCTGGCACAAGTTTGCTGAAATAAAATGAAGGAATCTGGGTAAGTTCTATGGATCTGGTTCAGTCTGCAAAGTTTACATTTACAGATCTATATGCTAGTTCATCTCAGTAAAAGCGCATATATACGCGGGTTTTCTTCAGAAAAAACGCATATGGAAGTTTAGGGTTTTCTGAAGCTTATTGAAGATGTTTTTATGTGATTCTTGCTACTTGTCTGTTGTCTGTCAATGAAGTCTTCTTGAAGATCTGGGTTTTTTGAATACTGTATATGCTGGTAAGTTGATTATGTACAAATCTAATCAATGAGAGAATAAACATGGTTGATGGTGACTAACTGATGAAGGGTTCTGCATTTCTAAATATATCTGACTGAAAGCCTTAGATCTGGATCTGAGACTGGTTACATTCTGAAAAATAGTATTCAGAGAACTATACACGGGTTGGTATGAAGGAAAGCGCATATATACGCGGGTTTAGTGAAGCGAAGTAGCGTATGCTTTTTAAGTTGATGATGGTTCAAGGTTGATTTTGTATCTCCATATTTATTCTAAAGTTTGGGTTCTTTCTGATGATCTGATTACAGTGGTCTCACTGTTCTGATTGATATATTGGGTGAAACTTATGGTTATTGATGTTTATGAAGAGTTGTGTTCATTCTATTTGATCCAGTATGAAAATTGATGAAACATGGTCTGCAGTGGTTCTGAGGTTTGAAGCCTTCAGTATGGAAGTATATGCTTCTTGCCAGTAGAAGCTGGTGTTCTATTCAGGGGGTTGAAGCTTCCTTCTAGGAGTGGTTGGTAAACGAGAAGAGAGGGGGTTGTAGCTCCCTTCCAGTAGTAACTGGAAAAAGAGAGAAGATAGTAACCTTCTGCAAGTAGATGCCTGTGTACTAATATGATTCTACATGAGTATTATATTGTAAGTAGTTTTTCCATATAATAAATATTGAAGACAAAGATGACAACATCAGTGGTTTTCTCCCGAATTGGGTTTCCACCTTAAATATTGGAGTTCATGTGTGTGATGATTTATACTGTTGTTACTACACATATTTACTAATTCTCTAACAAATGCATGATTGGTAAACTTATTTAAATATTGTGCCTGAAAAGCTTTCTAAACTGTAAAATTATATCAGTATACGCTAGTTTCTTTCAGTAAATGTGCATGTATACACGAGTTGGGTTCCTGAAATTTGCATATGGAATTTTGTAAAGAAAAAGTTAAAATCTGTTTAGTAAGCTCTAAATACTAATTCACCCCCCACCCCCCTCAGTATTTTTTCCAAAAATTGGTATCAAAGCAGGTCCTTCTGAAGAAGCTTAGCTGGTAGAAGGAAGATCAACCAAGATGAGCAATCAATATGGGACATCATCAATTAGGCCTCCTCTCTTCAACACAAATAATTTAATCTTTTGGAAGACAAGGACAAGATCGTATCTTCAGTATCTTGGAGCATATGTGTGTGCTATAGTTGAAGGAGGTTATCAATATCCAGCCTCAGTTCCAACAGATGCAACGACAAGAAAGAACTATGAAACTAATCCAAAGGCAGTCAATGCATTATTGGGGAGTCTGACTGAATCAAAATTTCTCAAAGTCATGTAGTTGAATACAACAAAGGAGATATGGGACAAAATCATTCTAAGCTATGAAGGTGATACAAAGGTAAAAAGTGCTAAACTCAAAACTCACAGAATTCAATATGAAAATCTCATGAAGCATAATGAGGAGAGCATTGCTAGTTTCTTTTTACCTCTAGATGATATTGTAAATCATATGAGAAATTTGGGTGAAACAATAACTGACACTACTATGGTAGAAAAGGTTTTCAGATCTCTAACTTCCAAATTTGAGTCAAAAGTGTCTGCGATTGAAGAGAAGTAGGATCTACAAACTCTTACTATTGTTCAAATTCATGGTATTCTAACTAATTGTGAAATGAGAAAAGGAGGTCCATCTGAAGTCAAAGAAGTGGTCTTTAGAGCTGTTTCAAAAGGAAAAGAAGTACATGAAATAAAAGGATCGGGGTATATTGAAGAAGAAGATGAGGTAAAATTTGTAAAGAAGCTACAACTTGGCATTGGAAGGTTCAGAGGTAAGCTTACTTTTAGATGTTTTTCTTGTGGAAGAGTTGGTAATTATGCTGCAAAATGTCTTCATAAGGAAATTCATGAAAAAGTAAAGGAAGTATAAAAAGGAAATAAGAATCGGTTTATCAATAGAAAAAATTATTATACTCATGAAGACAGTGATGGGTTATCAAAGAGTGAAGAAGGATAATATGATCAAGATGTTAGACTTCTCATGGCATTTGAAAAAGATTCTAGTGAGGCTAAGGATACCTTTATGGATGCCCTAGAAGATAATGATTTAATTGAAGAAATCAATCAGCTCAAAATATTTTTGGAAGAAAACAAAATATCCATAGAAACTCTAAAGAATAAGCTTGTAGAAAAGGAGAAACACAATGAGAAATTAGAATTTGAAATAGTAAGTCTAAGAAAATAAATTGAGAAAGTGAAAACTTTGAATCATAGATTTTCTAAAGGATCTGAAACCTTAGATGAAATTATCAAGGTACAATGTTCTCCTCTTTTAAAGACAGTTCTTGGATATGTCAAAGAATCCTCTCAGTCTTCAACACTAAACTATCTAAATGCAACAACAACCAGCCTACAACATTTTGTCACTCAGCAATGGAACAAAGAAACTTTACAGGTAAAGCATGACCACCTTAATACAAATAAAAATAACAGAAATATCTTTCAAATAAATACCAATCAATATTTAAACACAAATAGAAGGTTCCATGATCACATAAATTTCTTCTTTAATGGACAATGTTTCTCATGTCACAATTTTGGTCATAAAGTTGTTCAATGTGTTGCATACAAAACCATCATGACCAAAGAAGCAAGAAAGAAAAGAAATGAGACTGGAATAAAGAATAACATGTATATCAACTTTTCTCCTCTTCAAAATGAAATTTAATGTGCTTATTGCAATAACTTTGGTCATGAAGAATCTAAATGCAGGAGAAAACTTCATCCAAATGAGCATATACCTTCAAGTTCCAAGGTATGGAGAAAGAAGGACTTACTGGTTGAGAATTGTGACATAGATTTATTTTCAGAAGGAGAATAAAATCAATGGTACATTGATAGCGGATCTTCAAAACACATGACAGGTGACAGAAATAAACTTCTTGCATACAATGCTCTAGAAAGAGAAAAGAATGTTACTTTTGGAAATGATACTCCTGCTGTCATTAAGGGAAAAGGTTTTATTTTTCTAAAGGAAAAGGTGAAAGCTAACAATGTTATGTATGTGGATGGATTAAAACATAAATTGTTAAGTGTAAGTCAAATGTGTGATCAAGGAACTAAAGTTGTCTTTAGCTCAAAAGAATGTGTGGTACGTGAACTTGACACAAGAAAAACAATAATAAAAGGAACTAGAATACCAAGAAATTTGTATGTATTGAAAAGTTGTAAAGAACAATGTTACTTGGGTAAATATTCAGAAAATTGGTTATGGCATAGAATATTGGGGCATTTGAGCTTCTCTCAAATCATCAAATATAGCAGACTCAAAGTTGTTCGTGATATTTCCAACATTACTCTTCCTGAAAGTACCATATGCAAATCCTGCCAATTTGTTAAGAAAACCATAGTGCAATTCAATGCCAAAGAAAGATCAACAAGTAAGCCTCTTGAACTCATTCATACCGACCTATGTGGACCTATGAGGAAAAATTCACCCCATGGGGAACAATAATATATTCTGTTTATTGATGATTTCTCTAGAATGCGTTGGATTGGATTGCTAAAACACAAAGATGAAGCATTTGAAAAATTTCAGATCTTCAAAGCCCTGGTTGAGAATGAATTAGATCTAAAAATAAAATGCCTTAGATCTGACCAAGGAGGTGAATATATATCAGATGAATTCTTTGATTTCTATGAACAACGTGGCATAAAAAGATAGTTTTTTGTAGCTAGTACCCCACAACAAAATGGGGTAGAAGAAAGAATGAATAGAACATTTCAACAAATGGATCGAGCTATGCTTGATGATTCTGAAACACCTGACACATTTTTGGGAGAAGCAACACATAGCACTATAAATATTCCTAACAAGGCACATGTTCATGTGGATAGTGATAAAACTCCATATGAGCTCTAGTATGGTGATCTTCCCACTATAAAGCATTTTAGAGCTTTTGGAAGCAAATGTTTTATCAAGAACAATGATGAAAAACTTGGCAAGTTTGAACCTAGAGAAAATGAAGGAATATTTATTGGTTACTCTTCTAGAAGTAAAGAATATAAATGTTACCATAAAAGACTTCAGAATATTTTTGAACGCATTGACGTTGTAATTGATGAGTCTCTCTCAGGTCCAAAAGGGGAAATACAAACAAAAAATGAAGATGATGGTAATGTATATCTTCCTACATCAAATAACAATAATATAGAAGGTGAACCCAATGAAGCACCAGAAGAAGATTTATTTGAAAGGGCTCCATCCATGTATGTTCAAAAGAATCATCTAGAATCTCAAATTTTGG
>JAXQQM020091325.1:0-39402 GCA_034641835.2 Pinus albicaulis | reverse complement strand
AGGGAGTGGAGGCTTTCAACAGCAAGTGGAATCAAGTGATGGAAGTCAGACTGCCCACCTGTTCATGGCCATTCCTCGCTGCCCCATTTTGAAGATTCTGGAATTTGGCCTCTATGGCCAACTATGCAGTTTCTTTTTACTGTGTGATTATGATGTTTTGCTAGTGAAATCTCAAATTCACCCGATTATGTTTTGATTTTTTTATTACAGGAGTGATTTCTTCATGCACGCTCTATAAGTTAGTTAGGATACTTTTATTTTACATGTGTGGGTCGATTATGGGAATTTGATTCGATCGTAAACCCTCAGAGGAACTCTATATGTAGAGAGTTTAGAGATGAAACAAAGGTTCTGAATTTTGGAGAAATTTTGTTATAATTATGTATGACTGTGCTCTTTATGCTCTGAGACACATATTTGGGAGAGCTGTTTTGAATATAATCTGATATACAATTTTTTTTATTTGGATTCTAGATGGAGCAATGAGTAGCATGTATTTGTGTTCTTTTGTTTATCAGTAATCTCTTGTTTATGTATAATCATCTTTCATGTTCTGTTGCTTTGATGGTTCATGTAATGTAGTTGTCGGTGGTGTGCATTTTTATTCATGAATTCGTGTATGAATAATGCTCATGTGTTAAAATTGTTGCACCCCCTTAATTCAAACTCTACGAATCTCTGTTGTTGTTCATATATCATTCATATCCGCTTCCTCTGAGTTCATGGGAGACAGATTATTAAAACTTTTAAGCTTGTCTCTCATAGGTTCCTCCTTCTTCGTTCCTTCTAAACACCTCTGCACATTTTGAAAGCTTCTGCTCATTGTTTCACACTTGGCCCATTTGGAAAGCCACTGAGTTATACAGTCTCCTGAGCCCTCTCACAGTATAGGGTAACTCGCATGAACTAGACTCCAAATTCTTCATCATTTCTGAACCACCACAACCATTACTCTCTTAATCCATATTCTGTCAGAGGCACCCTGGAAATTTTCTATATTTAACCTCTGATTTTAAGATGTCCTAGGCATTGGTATTTTGCAACTCAAGTTTTTCTTTAGGAGCTACAACATGTCACATAGAACTCAAGATATAAGTTCCATATATCATAAATAATAAGGGCATATGTTTGAAAAAACTTTCCACATAATTCAAACAAGAAGGGTCGCACATGATCCATAAGTAGGCCACAAATATACATGGAAGAGGGTTGCATACGATGCAATAAACTAGGTTGTAGAACATGCCTCAGATAGCCACATTAGATGCCTCCTTTAATCTATAGATCGTGCCTCAGATATCCGCATTTGATGCCTCATATTAGGTCGATTAGAGCTCAAAGATAGACCGCATACAACCTCAAATATGGGTCGCAGAAGATCACCGAATGTTGGGTACATCCCAAATTGGTCCATTTTTGGTCAAAGACTTTACATTTTGAGGAGCGAAGTGCGCGATACCACGAAGTCATATCTACTATGCGGAGTCTAGGGGCTTTGGGGTGGGTCAAAGTACCTCATTTTGTAACAGGTTTTAGGCTTTTAGCTAATTGTTTTGTCTGACCCATGGTATATGCACCATGGTTTTGTAATGATGTAAAGATATATAAAGGGATGTAATTTCTGTCGAATTCATAAGATGCATAATTGATGAGCGCAAGTGATTGTATTTTATGTCTTTAATTTGTTTTGGGACTTAAGAGAAGGCTCTGCAGTTAAGTACGTGGAGACCTTAGAAGAGTCTGCAGCTTAGTGCACAGATCATTGACAACTGTGTGTGTAGGTCGAGAAGTTGAATGTACTGAACATATCCATATTAATAAAGAAAAATAATTTTTGGGCATATTCTATGTTTATATGTGTTATGTTGTTGTTTATATGTGTATGCAAAGTAATGATTGCAAGTATATGTTGTGATAGCACAATTTACATTGTTCTGTGATATGTTATTGTTAGATTGAATGTGACAAGGTAAATGGTTAAGACAGAAAACACAGTAGTTATAAGTATCCTATAATATTAAGTAAATACAGAAAAGAGAAGTGGAATCCACCTTGCGCAGTCCCTCAAGGCTATAGAAACCTAGTTTTGCAACCACCCATAGCCACCTCGGGTGAGACTGCGATCTGCTTGCAAGCCGTTTCCGAAAGGGCCAGTGTGTGTGGATTTTTTTGATGTGAATTCCAAACCGAATATGGGTCAAGCCCAAACCATCAAACACTGAATATGTTGCCAAAATGATGGAGGCCCGAAGCTTATATATAGTTTTTTTCATATGTGAAAGGCCACATCTATTGAGGCAAGCTAACTTTTCTGTTTTAAATGGCCGACATGTATTTTTGGAGGGAAATTCAAGTTCACTTTTAATAATATATATTACCACATGCCATTAATGATTTGTGGCCCAAGAAAATTGTCACATCAAGTAATAATGAGAGTATTGCAATACACAATAATAATAATTTCCTTTAACCAATTTAAATCCTCTATTCAATTTGAATTGCAATTTGGGGTGAGACGAGATTATTTTGGGGTAGATGGGTTCCTATGGGGAAATTCATCCCATAGTTTCCCCAATTTTCAAAAATTCTCTCTATAAAATCTACAAACAATCTCAACGTCACTTTGTCATGCAACACTCTAACCAACAACAATACATCAAGACACATTTACACATATATAAGGGAAACATACATTGTCATACACATGGTATCAATATATATTTACAACCTACACTCAACCATACAACTCAAACACAAAAAACAAAAACCATATAATTTTTTTGCTACAACAAATAATACATATAACCCCACAACAAAAAATAAAACATTAGATTCATAAGCTCTTCCTCAATTCGCTCCACACCATACACACATGTTCCTATGGATTTCACAATACAACCATGGAATTGTACTTTGATTTAGCTATGTCCTATCGCACCATCTCTTAGATTATGCACACAAACATGTTCACATCTTCATGCTCTGTCCAAGCGCACTCTATTCCCATAAATATCACACCTCTTTAGAAATATATGCTAAAACAACATATAAAAGTCTCTGAATTGTAGTTCATCACACTCAACCATTAATACAACAATTAAATTTTCTTCACTCACTCAAATCCCCTGACAATTACATGTTCCATGCTCATAATTTGTTTAGCTTTGATCATACACACTCAACCAATAAAACCCTACAGTATCTCACATAATGCACATTATCTCTCCATCAAACTATGTAACCTCAGCTTTTTCCATCGCTTTGATATTTAACCAACATTCCCAACAATCTTGCAAAAAAATACCACTCCAATCGATCACTTGCACCATTACTAATAATCAAACCATCCATACTCACATTCAAGGACCAAAACAAGTGTAACCGTTGAAGACTCAATGAAACGCTCAGATCACTAACTTACCTTAGGAAATTTCCTTGGTTTTTGCCCGTGGTATTTTTTAGCAAATATAGGAAAGTGTCATTGGCACTAAACTAGAACCCTGCAACAATATCCACACTCACACCATTGCATTCCTGCAACACTAAGGAATTTTCGCCTCGAACACGACGCTCCAATAACACTTAGAAAATTAAATTCTTTCTGCTCAAAACTTCTTCCTCCTACATCAAACCAACTTCAACCTCTTTTCCAAACACCTGCAGACTTCCAGAACCTCTAGCAACGTTTGTTAATCATTAGATCATCTTGCAAGCATTCCTTCAACTAATTAACATCAATGCCAAGCTCAATTGGCTCATCTGGTTGACATCAATGCCAACACCATGTTGTCAACATCTATTACATAATTATTACTATCAAGCATGCCTTATGCATTCCTGCTATTTCCATGTTGAGGTTTAAAATTGTGCATTTGATTAAATTTATTAGTTGCCTAGTGAAATGAAAATGCCTTTGTTCTCAGCCCCAATTAATCTCTCTCCACTTGAATATGTGCCAAGAATAGATCTAGATTACATGGTGCTTAAATATCATGTGTACTCATATTTATGCTAATAAATACCTTAAATATATGCTAAGAATATTTCTTAGTGTTTATAATTCATTCATTTAAAGATCAAAATAGATATGGATGTGGTTATTAGGGTTTATGAGAAAGCTCTATTCAAAGTAGATTGATAATGGAGTTTTTATTAATGCACTTTGCTCCAATATATTAGAACTCTCCATGCTCGACCTCAATATATTCCATGTGGTCATATTTATCATAAGAATAGATCTACCTAGATCACTCAATGCTTAGGATAACAAAATCCCTAGTAATTGTACTAAGAGAATCCATTTGAATTGATAAATTATGCTTTTGTTGAATTAAAATAGATATAGATACCACTATTAGTTTTTCTAAGAAATTTTTTCTTGTAAGAAATCGATAGGAATGGATTGGTTAGTCTCAAATATAATAATTATTATAATTAAATAATTAGATTCCGTGTAACAAATATGACTCTAATTTTTTTTAACATGATTTTATAAAGATTTCTATAATACAACATGCAACTTAATTTTAACAACACAACAATGGTGCATATGTGAATTTAATGAGATGCATATGACTTTATGTTTAGATATGGTGGTGTTGAAAATGATGGACATGTCACATAAATGAGATGATATAGTGAAAGAGACATTGCTAATGTGGCAATTTTACTAATACTTAGTGTTTGAATGAAGCTAAATTCAATTTCATAGTTTACTTGCTATCCATCTTTGAAATACGCATATTGAAGTCTTTGACTCTTCTTAGAAAATTGGAAAATTATGTATTAATTGATAGATATGACTAGATTGCACATTGAAATGGGTAAATTATTAACTTTTATAGTAAATGTAATTTTATTAATATTTAATGTCAAATTTCTCACTAAATTTGACAATTAACTTTCTATCTATATCTGAAAAATGTCTACTAAGTTTTGATTCTTTTACAAAATTAAAAAAGTCACCTTTAATTGGAATGAGTATTTGGAATAAGCAAGTTATTAGCTCATTCCCTCCAAAATATACTTATTAAATAAATACATTATTTCCGACCACATATTTGTAAAAAAAAGTCTCAAAACATTTTTAATAAATATTCTTTAATTGCCCAGCCAAAATGTACATGACAATTTAAAAAAAAGAATGATAACAACTATTTTCAAAAAAAAATAAAAAATTATATATTATTATAAACCAAATTCTCTAAACGAATATAAAAATATAAAAATAATGGCTCTTTCTGCTACAAATTTTCATCAAGTCATCAATGTTGTTTGTGATTCCACGTACTTTTTCTGCATAGTGTCCCTTGATGCCCTCGGTTTGACAATATATGTCTTGCCACCAAATACACAACGACAAAAGCGATGATTAGATGCTTTGTTTGGTATCCACGTAAAGGTGGTTCTACTTCTCTATCATATACTGAACTTTTCCTCTGCAAGAAGGCTAACTAAACAGAAACGCTGAGGGTATTACTGTGGCTCAAGAGGGAGTTTCTAGTTATATTTTCACCATGAATTTGGGAAATAGTGGAGTGGCTAATTGGAACGAGGATTCTCAGAAATTCGCTCAGACAAAACAAAAATCCTCTGTATGGGATTGCGAGAGCAGTCTCTACGACTCATTCGAATTACAATCCTTAATTTCTCTGCTCAACCAGGCACTCTCAGAGGTCTCGAGTTCGACTTCCGATCGCTACCCACGACCTGCTGCTCGATGCGTTCGTAGTTTCTCCACCCCAAGGACAGCCGGCCCCCGATTTGTCACAGATTCAATGCGCTGCAATATCCACCATACCGTCATGGCTGAAAAGGCTGAAAGCTGCTCAGATTTGAATAATGAAGGCATTTTATCTCGATCTGTAAAGAAGTTGTTGATGAGATTTTTTCACAAGAAAACTCTGCAACGCAGAGGTGGAGGGATCGAAACCGACGAGCTCAGTAAGTGTTATCAGGCCGAGGTACAGTCCAATCTCGTGCTTCGAAAATGTCGCTCTGAGCGAATGAGCTCTCAAGCGTTCGACGGACTTCGCAGGAAGAAATGATTTGAAAGGGAATTCGATCACTGTGTAAATACTGCCGTGCATATATATACAATGTGTATTCCATGCAATCATTCTATGGAAAGTAGTTTGTCACATGCATTTACAACAATTATGTGATGTGTGTGAGGGTTTCACCTGTGAAAAAGATCTTTGTGGTACTTCTTTAAGGGGTTTGATTCATGGCATATTGGTTTTTTTCTTTTTGTACTTTTCTTTAAGAGGCTTGTTTCAGGCATGTTGGTTATTTTTTTCAATGTGGAAATTTCAACTTTGTTTACATGGATTTTTTGATAAATGGTTTAGTAGCGTTTACGTGGGTCTTTTTGGGTTTATTGGAGATTAGAATTACTCTATATTATAAGAAACGGATGTATATTGGGCATTTTAAATTTAGTCTTTTTCCTTTTCTTTGTCTTTTGGTTTGATTTGAGCCAAAATTGCAAGGAACCAAGCTTGAGCGTTGGAATGTAGGTGCATTTTCATTATTTATGGATTTGGACATTTAACTAATAGTGAATGATCTATATTTATGAATGAATGACATGAAGTATATGTTTAAACAAAAAGAGATAATGAAACTGAATTTTAATTAATAAATAGAAAATATTGAAAATTGTATACATGTATAATGAAAGCAAACTAGCTTAGGCAATGGTAACTTATCTCTTAGAAGAGATTTGATGGCTACATGCCTTATGAATTGTGTTACAATAAGGCTTTGAGGCCTTTTTCAACATGAAGAAACAATGAGAAACCCTAAACCTCCAAAAACTTGATAAAAAATAGACAACAAGCAGACCAATAACACAGTAAATTGCAGCTACAACTCCTTAATTACCAAAGCAAAAAAAACTAAGAGTTGATGATCTCTACTTCTGGGTGATCCCTTCTATTTATAGCAAACATTAAGTCAGTTACATCAATAAAAAAATAGTTTTCTAGGCGGTGTTGCCCCTTCGCATTCGAATCAGTGTTGGCCTTTCCAATCTGAGGAGCTGAGGTGGTTTGATGAAGCGGTGGCGACAGTTCGGAGTTCGAAGAGGTATGGCGGTGAGGTGGTGTAGGTGGCGTTGATGGTGAAATAATTATGCTTACATTCTCCCTCTTAATTATTTCACAAAAAACAAAAGAACAAAACTTTGTTATTACATCAAAATGTCGTTACATCATACATACTCCTATGTTTTCCGTATGAGTTTCAAACAATTATTTTCCCAATGGTTTTGTAAATATGTCTGCAAACTGATCTTATGATATGCAAAACTCCATACATATTTCATTATTGCTTACTAATTCTCGAATGAAATGATACCTCGTATCAATATGTTTACTCTTCTTATGGAAAGCATGATTTTTTGATAATGCGATAGCAGATTTGTTATCATAGAAAATTTGAGTTGGTTCTTTATGTTCATGCAATAACTCAATCAAAATTCTTCTCATTCACATAGTTTGACATGTTGTTGTCATTGATGCAACATACTCTGCTTCATATGATGATATAGTCATAATGGATTTCTTCTTCGATGCCCATGAAACTGTACTAGAACCAAAACTGAACACATACCCATTTGTGCTCTTCCTGTCATCAATATTACCTGCAAAGTCACTATGTGTATATCTAATTAGTTTAAAAACTGAATCATATGTATACAGGATACCATAATTTCATGTTCCAACAACATATCTTAACATCCTTTTTCCAACTAGCAAATGGGTACTATTTGGAGACTCCATGAATCTCAAATTTAAACTTACGGCAAACATTATATCAGACCTTGTTGCAGTCAAATGCATAAGACTTCCAACCAATTTCTTGAACAAGTTTGAATTAATATCTGAACCCTTATCATTCTTACCGAGTTTTATACCAATTTTAATTGGGGTTACAACTGGCTTACAATTTTCCATCCCAGACCTTTTCAATATATCACTTGCATACTTAGATTGACAAATGAAAATACCATCTTCAAATTGAGTTACTTCAATACCAAGAAAAAAATTTCATTGGGCCTAAATGAGTCATATCAAAAAAAAATTCATGCTTGTCTTCAAATCATCTATTAAGAGACCTCCAAGGAAAATCAAATCATCAACATGCATGCACACAATCAAAATTTTGCCTTATTGACTTTTGTATACAAAGTTGGCTCACTTGGACTCCTGATGAATCCATTTTTATACAAATATTCATCAATTCTACTATACCACACTCGGGTTGTTTGTTTCAATCCATATAATGCTTTATTTAATGTGTAAACTTTATCTTCTTTACCATCAATTTCATAGCCGAGAGGTTGTTTCACATAAACCTCCTTTTCCAAAAAACCATTTAAAAATTCAAACTTAACATCCATCTGATATATTTTCCATATGTTTTGTGCAACAATAGCTAATACCATTCTTTTTGTGTCAAGTCTAGCTATAAGTGAAAAAGTTTCGTTATAATCATTACCAGGTTGCTGACTGAACTGCTGAGCTACAAGTCTTGCTTTATGTTTTTCAGTTTCACCTTCAAAATTCACTTTAGTTTTGTAAATCCATTTAACACCTATAGTAATTTTACCTTCAGGAAAATCTGCAAGTTCCCAAGTATTATTTCTTTCTATAGCATCAATTGCTTCATCCATAGCTTTTATCTAAACTTTTTCTTTCACAACTTCATCAAAATTTACTGGATCATATGCAAGTAATGAAAAATTCGAAACTTGATCTATTTCATCATTATGCTCATACAATTCTTTTAAACTTCTA
Organism: Pinus albicaulis; assembly: GCA_034641835.2. Classification (NCBI taxonomy): domain Eukaryota; kingdom Viridiplantae; phylum Streptophyta; class Pinopsida; order Pinales; family Pinaceae; genus Pinus; species Pinus albicaulis. Next base: position 30,601 of record JAXQQM020091325.1, on the reverse strand, counting down.
GTTTTTTGAGCTTTAATTCTATCCTTTAATGTAGTCATTGTAGGATTAGATTCATTACTCACCTCCGACCTTGTTCTTTGTTGTCCACCATAACTTAATGGTTTTCCATGTTCCTGATTTCTCGTTCTACATTGTAATGGAATGAATCTTGGTGATTGGCTTGTTGAAGTGCTTGTAATAGGTGTATATGGAATCGACTATCCACCTTGTACTTCCTGTTCATATTCATTATCATATCCATGAGATAATACAGCTCCCTCTACAACAGATTTATCTATGCTTCCATCCCAAGCTTCTTCTTCCTTGAATTCAACATCTCTACTAATAATATATTTCTTGGTGATGGGATTATATATTTTATATGCTTTAAATTCTTCACTATATCCAATAAAGATAAATTTCTCACTTCTATCATCTAAATTATTTCTTAATTCTTTAGGAACATGTGCATAAGCAACACAACCAAAAATTCTTAAATGAGATATATGAAAACTCTTATCTTTCCATACTTCTTCAGGAACTCGGTCCTTCACGCTCTTCGTTGGACTTCTGTTAAGGATATAAACAACACAAGCTACTGCTTCTCCGCAATATTCATTTGGTAGATGTTTTTCCTTCAACATACTTTGTAATATCTCATTTCAGGGATATCTCTAAAACACAAGCAAACTCTAACCAGAGATGGACTGGGAGGGCGTTTACCAGATATTTCACCTCTAAGAAGAGGGTGAGATCTGGAGGCTACCTGGCCCTTTCCAGACTCTGTCTAAGAGTATGGGGAAAACACACCAAGTGGTATAGAAATGGAATGCTCAAAGATAGAAAAATAATAGTAGTGCAAGAATACAATAGCATATATAGAACATGTAACAACTACTCCAGAAATATAGAGAGAGAATGCTAAGCCATTTTATTATACTAAGAAATATAATGAAGTACAATAGGTGATCAGAGTGATGGCACCTATACTTTCTCAAGGCAAGTGAAGAAATACTCTTTGGGACATGACTGAAATGGCGCTCTCCTCGAACCGCGTCCCGACCGCCGGAAAACCGTCGTGTGGGCCACCGAAACAAAATGAGGATTTGGGGTCGCTCCCCTCTCGTAATGAGTCAAACCTAGAATCGCTCGCTCACCAAACCCAACAAACCTGCATATATCGAAATGGCCGACCCTCGAAAATCACCCCCTCGAGGATCTACGCTATCCCCTGGCTCGCGCTAAGGCTAAATAGAAACCACCGAAATACTACTCCGAACTCGCCAAACTTCCGAAATAAGGGATGGCCCCTCGTTCAATCTCGCTACCTCGAAACCTCCAAAAAGAACCCACTCCAAAACTCGAAATAGATCGGCATCCGATGTCTCAAGACTACACAAATTTCCGAATGTACCTAAGCCTCGCCACAAAACCCAAACACCAATCCTCCTGCAAAATAATGATGGAACTACCTTACCCAGTAGTCACTCGAAGTCCCTCGGGGCTGAGGGTGAGATATCCGAATGGAGACACTTGGTGCATTAAACAATGCTGCAGACAAGCTAAACAGCCAGCGTGCTCAAGAAGTCGAAGTGACCAACTCAATATCATCAACAATGAATGATAAAAATGAGGAGGCTCTCCTCTCTATATAGTTTTAGCCTCTCTCAAACCCTAAGGCTCACCTCCTCCAACGTTGCCTCCCTTTGCCACGTGCTCCATCTTGGCTTACGCAGTCCCTCCATGTGGTCTACATGGGCCCCCTATCTACGTGGTCTCTTGGCCCCCTTGGCTCACTTAAGTTACAACGTGTGTCTACTAGGGGATGCACTTTTTATTTTTGAGTGAGTTATGTCCCCCCTCAACTCAATTTTATTTATATTTTAACTATAGAAGGCAAAATTAATCAAAATTAATATTTCCAATTAGCTATCGCTAATTGGGAATATTACAGTCTCCCCCAGAAAAATGTTGCTTGACCCCAAGCTACTGTAGTGATGGATGCTGCAAGATCTTCTCACTCTCCCAAGTGGCATCCTCATCCGGCAAATTCTTCCACCTCACTAAGAATTCCTGAACTGTCCTACTCCGCAACTGTCTCTCCCTGGTATCAATAATGGCCTCTGGCTGCAAAACCAAATGCCCCTCATCATCTATAGGTGGTAGCTCATTTGTCATTGTCACCTGCTACCCCAATGCCTTCTTCAGGCATGATACATAAAAAATGTTATGAATCTTGTTGCCTTGGGGCAGCTCCAACTCATAAGAAACCTGTCCAACCCTGCGTATCACCCTGTATGGCCCATAAAAACGGGGCTTGAGCTTCTCAGCTCCCTTCTGCTTCAGCGACGACTGTCGGTATGGCTGCAAACGTAGGTAGACCAAGTCTCCTACCTCAAACTGTCTCTCCACCCGCCCCTGTCGGCATACAACTTCTGTTGTTTCTACGTTGTAGCCATATTATCCTTGAGAGATTGGAGGATGTCCTGACTCTCTTGGATCCAATCTTTGGCTCTCAGAGCCTTGCTAGCACCAAACATCACATCAGAAAAATATAAATAATGGTATCCATACAAAGCATAGAACGAAGACACACTAATGGACATGTGATGTGTGTTGTTGTAGCAATACTCTCCCAGATGCAGCCACTTCAGCCATGCCCTTTGTTGCCCACTAACATAGTTACGCAAGTAGCCCTCCAGCCACTTGTTAACTATCTTTGTTTGCCCATCTGTTTGTGGGTGGTAGTTGGTGCTCGGTGTCAACTCTGTCCCCACCAGCTGGAAAAGCTCCTACCAAAATCCGCCCATAAATCGGTTGTCCCTGTCACTGATGATGGTCTTGGGAAGACCATGTAACCTGAAAATCTCTCTGAAGAACAACTCTACCACCTGCGTTGCTGAATAGTGCACGGATATGGCGAAAAAATGAGCATACTTCGTCAGCCGATCAACGACGACGTATATACAGTGTTTTCCCTGCACCATGGGAAATCCTGTGATGAAGTCCATCGAAATGCTCTCCTATTTCCCCTCCGGAATGGGAAGAGGTTGTAATAAACCTGCGGGATGGCTCATCTATCCCTTGTTCCTCTAGCAAACCTCGCACTCCCTAATATGCTGGAGCACGTCCTCCTTGAGGCCCTTCCAAGAGAACCTCTCTCTGATGGTCCGGTAGGTTTTGGTAAACCCCTGATGCCAGACAATGGTGAGTCATGTGATGCCTGAAGTATCTTCTTCTTGAGCTATGAGCCCTAAGTCAAGAAGATCCTATCTCTGTAGTAGATGATCTCATCGATCATCCTGTACCTGTCATCTGCCACCTGACCATCCAGAACCTCACAAGAAAATCTGTCCTTGGAGTACTCCACCAAAATTCGAGCCCTCTAATCTGTATCCAAACTCATCAAAGACAACGTGGCTGGTCTACGTGAAAGTGCATCGGCTACCACGTTGTTCTTCCCCTTGACATACTCAATGTCAAAGTCATAAGCCTAGATCTTACTGATCCACTTTTGCTGCCTCTCCTGTAGCTGTTTCTTCTCCAAAAAGAACCCGAGGCTGTTGTGATCAGTCCTCACCCTGAACCTGTTACCTAGTAAGTACTACCGGAATTTGGCCAATGCATGCATAATGGCCAGCATCTCCTTGTCGTATATAGGATACAACCGCTCATGAGGAAGAAGTTTCCGACTCTCGTAGGCTATAGGGTGGCCTCCCTGCATCAAAACTGCACCGATCCCCTCTCCCGATGCATCACACTCTAAAACAAAAGGCTGCGTAAAATCTGGCAATGCAAGCACTGGGCAGCTACTCATAACCTCCTTGAGCTTGTCAAAGGCCCGCTGCATTGTATCTGACCAACTAAATGCCCCCTTCTTCGTCAAATCTGTAAGGGGTGCAGCAAGCTGAGAGAAACTCTTGACAAACTTCCTATAATAAGTGTGATACCGATAAATCCCCGAAGTTTCGTCACGTTCCTCGGCTCTGGCCAATCTCTAATGGCCCTGATCTTCTCCTCGTGGATCCTCACTCCATCCACTCCAATGATGTGACCCAAATACAACATCTCTGTCATCCCAAACTCACACTTGGAGAACTTGGCATAGAATTTTTGCTCCTCCAAGATATGTAGCACTGCCTCTATATGCTAGAGATGCTCCTCCCAAGTCCTGCTATATATCAGTATATCATCGAAAAAGACCAATACAAACTTCCTCAGATGACTACGGAAGATATGGTTCATGCAAGACTGGAAAGTAGTTGGGGCGTTGGTTATCCCAAAAGGCATAACCAAGAACTCAAAGTGGCCATAATGACACCTGAAAGCGGTCTTGGGAACATCCTGCTCCCTCACGCGAATTTGATGGTACCTGGATCTCAAATCAATCTTTGAGAAGAACTGTGCTCCCCTCAACTCATCCATATGCTCATCAATCCTTGGTATCAGGTACCTGTTCTTCAGGGTCTTTTTGTTCAGGGCCCTGTAATCAATGAACATCCTCAATGTGTCATCCTCCTTCTTCACCAACACCACAGAAGAAGAAAAAGGACTGGTGCTCAGCCAAATGTGTCCAAGAGCCAGTAACTCCTGAATGGCATGCTCAATCTCGTCCCGATAGGCCTTGGGGTTCGTATACGGTGTGGTAATAATGGCCTAGATACCCTGCTCTAACTCAATCATGTGCTCAAACCCCCGGTCTGGTGGCTTGCCTGGTGGTATATCCCCAAACACCATGTCATATCTGTCAAGGATAGCCTGTATATCCGGATGAACTGTTTGCCCGGTAGTCCCTACCTCTGATGCCCGCAACTCAACCACCCACTCTATGTCTCCCTTCCGGAAGTCTGCCTCCATCAGGTGAGCTGAAACAGTCTGGGGTGGGTAAGTTTGCATCCCACATATCTTCTCATGCTTCCCAGTCTTCTTATCATCCCACTCCATCTCCAAGCCCTCCCATTCTGTGGTGACCTTCCCCAAGGTAATCAGCCACTGAACATCTAGTACCACATTGGTATCTGGTATGTTGACCATGAAAAAGTGATCGGTCACTGTGTAGGTACCCATCGTCACAGCCAGCTCTGGAACATTTCTGGCATACTGCATCGTCTCCTCTCCTGGGACCAACACTGAGAATCCATCGAAGCTCTCTGTCGGTATGCTTCTCTGCTCAACCATCTGTGCACTGATGAAGTTGTGGGTTGCCCCACTGTCTACCAAAACTGAAACTCGTTGCCCCCGTACTTTCCCTCGGACACCCAGCGTCAAATACTTGGGTACTCCTCGCAATGCTGCAAGGGTCCCCCCTGTGGGTGCAAAAGCTGCACCTCCTGCTCCTGGAGGTGGAGGTGGCAAATGATCATGCACTGTCTGACTGTCTCCTGCCTCTACATCCTCATACTCATCCTCTTCCCCGCTGCTCTCGGAGAAGACCTCAATAAAATGTGCTTTGCCAGCAGCACATCTGTGTCCTGGCGCCCACAACTCCTAACAGGTAAAGCACAACCTCTTCTTCTTCAGCTCCCTCCTGGCATCATCATCTAACTGTCCCCTACCCTGATTCCCCTTTGGAGGTAGAATCCTCACATCCTTCCCCTTTGGTTGGAAAGCCTGTATCTGGGGGTAAGGTGTCCTCGTCCTGGGTAAGGCATCTTGCAAATCCCAGGTCCTTCCAATGGCGTCCTGGAGTGTGGCTGGTCTAATGGATCTGACTAGACCCTGAATTGGCAATGTTAACCCCTCAATAAAAATGTAGATCATCTGTGCTGCAGATAGATCTGGCACCATCACTGAAACCCTCAAGAAATATACAACATACGTCTCTGGACTCCCGGTCTGTTTGAGCCTCGTCAGCTCAACAAAATGCTCCTCCGGATCCCTCCAGTCAAATCTCTCTATCAGCCTCCGGGTGAACTCGGCATATGTGGTCACTGTCGAATGCCCGAGGGTCACCATCCCATGGAACCACCAGTCCTAGGCCTCACCATCCAAATGCAGCATAGCCACCTTGATGGCCTCCGACTCTGCCATCTGGTTAAGCTGGAAATATATGTCCAGCTTCTCCACCCAAGACTTTGCCGAATTGTTTGATGAGCCATCAAACGTTGGCAAATGGAATCGGCTTGCTGTACGCTAGGTTTCCCCATTGTGATAATGCCGGTGCCCTCTGTGATGATCGTGGGGTATGATGTCCCACTGGAGCTGGACAAAATATCTGAATGAAAGGGCATCCCTGAACTCCTGCCCATATGCCTGGTACTCCGCAAAATAGTCACCCATGTGACTAGGCTCTGGCTCATGCTGTGATCCTACCCCTGTGTCTGCCCCCAGAAAAGTTGGCATAGTGGAATGTGTGGGTGCATGTGATGCCTAGTGCTGGGTAGCATCACGCTGAGTGACAATACGCTCCGTAAAATGGTGGGATGTACCCGATCCCTCGCCAATCTGGAAACCCCTTGGGGTTTCACGCTGTCACCTCGATCTGCCTTGCTAGACCCTGTACTGATCTGAGGAGCACTTCCACAAACTGTTTGGCATCACTATCATCTACCATCGGCTCTCCTTGCTATGTGTCAAACACAGGCTCCTCCTGCTCTGTGTTTATCACAGGCTCCTGCTGTTCTATGTCCACCACCCGAACGCAGTCCCCCTCTTCGTAAGTGTTCTCCAACCTATGCTCAATATCTCTGTACGTCCTGCCTCTGTAAAAAATGTAGGGCTTCTCCCCCAGTGTCATAGACAACTAGCTCCACAGGATGAGCCAGAACTATGCTCTAATACCACTGTAATATCACGTTTCAGGGATATCTCTAAAACACAAGCAAACTCCAACCAGAGATGGATTGGGAGGGCGTTTACCAGATATTTCACCTTTGAGAAGAGGGTGAGATTAGGAGGCTACCTGGCCCTTTCCAGACTCTGTCTAAGAGTATGGGGAAAACACACCAAGTGGTATAGAACTAGAATGCTCAAAGATAGAAAAATAACAGTAGTGCAAGCATACAATAACATATATAGAACGTGTAACAAATACTCCAGAAATATAGAGAGAGAATGTTAAGCCATTTTATTATACTGAGAAATATAATGAAGTACAATAGGTGATCAGAGTGATGGCACCTAGACTTGCTCAAGGCAAGTGAAGAAATACTCTCAGAATGACCAAGAAATGGCTTCTATCTGAACTGCGTCCCAGCTGCTGGAAAATTGTCGTGTAGCTGCTACTGCTGAAACAAGATGAGGATTTGGGGCTTCTCCCCTCCTCAAAATGAGCTGAAACTCTAGAATCTACTTTCGCTCACCAAACCCAGAAAAACCCAAAAGGCATTTCTGAAATGGCCGACCCTCGAAAATCACCCCCTTGAGGATCTACGCTATCCCCCAAGGCTCTGCGCTGAGGCTGAATAGAAAGGCCGCCTGCTCTTTGGAGGATTTTTGCGTAGGATTAGCCAATATTGAACCCAATCCAGAGCTCCTCTGAAATGGACTGCGTCCTCCCTCTCAAGACTACACAGTCTCTGAATGCACTGCTCCGCCACAAAACCCAAACACCAATCCTCCTGAAAAATAATGATGGAACTACCTCACCTGAGCAAGCACTCGAAGTCCCCCAGGGCTAAGGGTGAGATCTCCGAACAGAGACACTCAGTGCACTTAAAAGTGTTGCAGACAAGCTAAACAACCAACGTGCTCAAGAAGTTGAAGTGACCAGCTCAATATCATCAACAACGAATGATCAAAATGAGGAGGCTCTCCTCTTATATAGTGTTAGCCTCTCTCAAACCCTAAGGCTCACCTCCTCCAAACGTTGCCTCCCTTCGCCACGTGCTCCATCTTGGCTTGTGTAGTCCCTCCATGTGGTCTACGTGGGCCCTCTCTCTACATGGTCTCTTGGCCCCCTTGGCTCACTTAAGTTACAACGTGTGTCTACTAGGGGATGCACTTTTTATTTTTGAGTGAGTTATGTCCCCCCTCAACTCACTTTTATTTATATTTTAACTATAGAAGGCAAAATTAATCAAAATTAATATTTCCAATTAGCTATCGCTAATTGGGAATATTACATACTTCGAGCCATATCCATAATAGTTCGATTTTTCCTTTCAGTTATTCCATTTTGTTGTGGAGTATGACATGTAGTAAACTGCCTCTTGATTCCATGTGGTTGAAAAAACTCAATGATATTTGTTAGCATATATTCACCACCTCTATTTGATCTCAAAATTTTAATATGCTTTCCACTTTCCTTTTCAACCATAGCTTTAAATATTTTAAATACAGAAAATGCTTCAGATTTATGTTTCAGAAGAAAAACACATGTTTTTGGACTGTAGTCATCCATAAAAGTTAAAAGTAGACATTACCAGCCAAAGAAGGTGTTTGCATCGATCCACACAAATCTGTTTGAACAATCTCCAATGGAGCTTTCTCCCTATACGAAACTCTATAAACAAATTTCTATCTATGATGATTTGCAAGTAGACAACTTTCACATGAGCTCGTTGGCTATTGAATACTGGGTAACGCTTTCACCATATGTTTCTTCTGCAGCAAATCTAAACCACCAAAATATAAATGACCATCTCTTAAATGCCATAACCACGATTCATCGAAATTCTTAGTTTTATAAGCATTCAAGGAGGGAGACAATTCATTTCTCATTATAAGCAGAAACATCCTATTCTTTGTCATTTCTACTCTTGCTATCAACTGCTTGCTTGGATATTTTTCAATGATAGTACACACATTATTATTGAAGAATACTCTATACTTTTTCTCTATTATTTGTCCAATGCTCAACAAATTTCATTTTAAGCTAGGTACATAATACACATCAACAATTGTTCTTCTCTCACCATTTTTAGTATAAACACCAATTTCTCCTTTACCTTTAACACATACCTTATTATCGTTACCCAACTTGAATTTAGACTGAATAATGGTGTATAGATTGGAAAAAAAATCTTTGTTTCCCATCATGTGATTGCTACAGCCACTATCTAAAAACCAAATATTATCTGAACATTATTGAGTTACATCACAAGTCAAAAACACTGACTTCTTATTTCTTCAAATTATTTTGAGATGTGTATGGATTAATTACCAACATCTTCCTTCCTCTTCAAACACTTAGTAGAAAAATGACCATATCTTTTACAATAATAAAATTCAAATTTAGAGATATCATATTTTATTTCCTCAATGTCACGTTCTATTGTTAGTCCCCCTTAAATTAGGAGGAAGTTGCTGAGATTTCTCTTCATGCTCATAATTATCTCGCAGACGTCTTTGATCAACTATTTTGCTGCCTCTTCCTCTATTAAATTGTAGTTGAGTTTTGAAGGCATTCTCCAATGTGCTATCATCATATCTTAACATCCTGAATTCATGTGCAATCAAAAAACCAGTCAATTCTTCAATTTTCATTTGACTTGTGTCCTTGAACTCTTCTATGGATACAAAAATCACTTCAAATTTCTTTGGTAAAATTCAAAGGACTTTATCAATCACTCTCTTGTTTGAGAGATCTTCTCCATACTATCTTAATTGATGAACAACACTCATGAATTGAGTCATAAAAGCATCCACAATTTCACTTTCTTTCATTTTCATATTCTAAAATTTCTTCTCAAATTCTGCAACTTGACACCCATGTTTAGTTACGCATGCCGGTTTCTATGCTTTATCTCAGCCATTTCTTCCATGTGTGTTCATCCGCGTGAGATCGTGGAGGGATTGTGATCTCGCCAAGCCCGAGAACTGGGGACGCTTCTTCTTCAGATCCTGGGCGTTGGAATCCGTAGGCTTGCATCTCCGTACTCTTTTCATTCGTAATAGGAACTCCGCATCATGACATTGTTCATTTGTTGTTGCACCGCTAGCTTAGTAGACGCTCTGTCCGCAGAGGGGATTTACCTCCTCAACAAATTGGCGACTCCGCTGGGGATCCAGTTTGTTGTTTTCTTGTTGTTTGATTTGTAAACTATAGACGGAGTCTGAAGTACAGCCAGATAGCCTTCGAAACGCTTCTTCTTTGCATTAGTGGAGTAGATCAACGCTACTTCAGTCCATCTCCGGTTTGGTTTACGGACTGAACGACTTGGAGTCTTTGTCTTGCCTCGCCGTTTGTATCTTGCTTTTCCTTGCTTGATGAACCTTTTGGGTTGGATTTTTTTGTGTGTTTTTGCTTCTTGGATTGCTTAGCTTGCATTGGTCTGTTTCTGGAGTGCCTTATTTTTGAATTTTTTGCTGAGAAACTCGACTGGCGCGGTTTTTAACCCGACAGTCGCGCCACTTGGCGCATGTTGCCTTTGTACAACCTGCGCCAATCGCCTTCTGGCGCCAGTTTCACTCTTACAGTCGCGCCACCCTTGTAAGTTTTTTGAGTTTTCTCATTTTTGAGCTCTCTGGATTTGAATAGTGTTTTTCTTCTTGATTTCCCGACTGCCTGAGTGTGTTGGAGTACTGTTTGACTGGAATTCACCTCTGTTCTTTGGTTGTTTGCTTCTATCTACCGATTTCACGTTTTGAGCCCTAGGTCATCTAGTGGCTTGGTGTATCGAGCCCTCCTTCGGAGTATTGGTGTTTGGATTGTCCTGTCAACTATCTGATTGATTCTCCACATTCTCTGAGTAGTTTTCCATTGTTTTATTGCGATTTTTTTGGGTGATTGTTCATTTTTTCATTTGAAACTCGTTTGGTCTTGCTTTGGACTTGGATCACACGGTCCATTGGAAGCTTTTGAGTCTTTTTCTTGCTTTGAGAGACTTTGGTCGATTTGAGGATCTGATTGTTTGTGTTGTTGAGTGGAATGTGTTTGTTTCACTCTCTTGAATATCATTTCTCAAGTTTCTCCATTTGTTTTCAAGTTTGATTAGTGCATATAGGCCATTAAACATTGAAAATTGAAAAAATCTCTTTTGTTAATTAGTGCAAATTGTAATCTTTTCCATATCACCAGTGATTAGTGTTTTTAATGAAAAGTTGTCAATTGCGTTAGTTACATTAGAGATTTTGTTGTTTGGTTTCCTTCCATTTCGTTTGTATAAAAGCTCTCAACTCTTCTCTAACTAGTTTTCATCGAACGGAATGTTACACTGTGGCATATAGCTTTGCATTTAGGAGAGACTACATACGATAAGGCCTGGAAATTGAAACTTAATCGAAGATCAACTGTAAAATTTATTCAATTAACCTAAGGCGGCATTGGAACTTAACGAAACATATTTAGAAGGTCTAGGCTAGAGACGTATTCCGGCGTCGTTAAACCTAGCAGTTGTCGTTCGCCTGTTGGTTTTAGACAGCGCTAGTACGGACTTGTGCTCCCCGTACCGTCGCGTATATAAAGGGAGACCCCTATAGGTTTTCAATCCTTTATCCATAGGAAGCCGAGTCTGCCGCCCTATACCCGTGATACACCGAACACAGCATTCGGGGAGACTACCTGCACGTACGGAAAATCCTTGGTCGATTTCTGTTTCATTTTTGAAACCAAGGTGTATATTGCAGTTCACGGATATTTGGTACACCCTTTGTGCCTAGTTTTTTCCTGAGCAGTCATTTGGTCTTTTCTGACTCCCTAAACTTGAAAAGACCGTCAAGCGCTTGTCCTTTCACGCTTGTGTCAACTCTGAAAGAGATAGAGTCATCTTTTTATCGTTTCTCGACTCTTAAAACATGAAACGGTAGAATTTCTTACTTTCCAATGTGGTAAAATTAATCGCCCACGATTTCACACCTATTTAGACATTGCTTATTGACCGTTTGATCGTGTGTCTTAACTCATTTTCAGCCCGTGTGTGTGTTTGCTCTTTTCTTCTAGTCTTTTGCCACAGTGGCGGAACCATCGGTTTCGTCTACTGGTAGTCCTTACACGGACGATTCTTCAAAAGCGTCTCAGTCTTCTGTTGAACCACAGAACCACAGCAGCCTGTTGTTTCCGAGTTTCCTGACGGGGGACCGGTTCTCGCCGAACAACCCTTTGGAGGACCAGTTGAGTTCAATTGGCCCTTTTCGGACCCTGTGTCTGAATTGAGATTAGGAGCTGATTTCCTTTCTCTTACATCGGGTTCACCGTTTGTTGCTGCTGTTTTTCCTCCTAGTCCTCGCCGTCTTTTGCGTGATTTAACGGCAGGATCAACCATGAGTGATTATGGTGAGGAAATTAGGAGAATTACATTGATTACATTGACTATCAGAATCCCTGCGTAGATTGTTTGAGAAGCGGTTAAGTGGCTACCACATAATTGGCAGTCCATGCCTGCAAAGGATACAGATCTAAGGTGGATCATTTTAATTCTTGCCTCTATGAGGATATCATCTCCATGAGACCATTTGCCACACTACCCAGGGTGTCCTTGACACTTGTCATGTTCGTTCGGCCTTTTGTTTGTGTGGGCACGCCTCTTCTTACTATTCTCTCATTGCTCTTGCTACTAGAAGTGCAGGCCGCTCACAAAGACATTTACCTAGCCTCTTGCTATCTTAGGAGAATATCTCTCAGGAGGAGTATAGAAGTTGTTTTAAGACCCGAACGCCGAAGATGGACACGGTCCCCAGATCTTTATCGATCCTTCTTTTAGCACTGCCTGAGGATGGCACTCCCGCGTGTATATGTTCCCGAGTCGATTTAATGGCATAGGAGGTTTTGCGCCTTCCTGCTCCTGAGGCTTATTTATATGCTCAAGGTTTACCATACAACCAGGCTTACAACCCACAGGGACAACCCTTTCAGGGCCAACCTGCGGGCCAACCTGGCTATTTGTATGACCCACAGGGATAGCCCAACCAAGGCTACCCTGCGGGCCAGCAAGGGCCATTATACAATTCGCAAGGACCATATTATAGCCCTGCTGGTCAACCTGCTCAACCTCAGCTAGGGTATCAACCGGGACAGGCCTATGGTCCTGGGGGGCAAATCCAGCCATCTTTACCAATGCAACCGCAGTATCCTGCTGTCTCTAACATTGCATATCAGCCAGGACCACCCTATGGTTCTGGTTTAGGTCAAACTGGTTTCCAGCAAGCACCTGGTCCTGTTCCTCCACCAGGGCAACCGACTCATCCGGTACAGCCCGGTGTTCCGCCTCCAAGCCAGCCGACCCATTCGGCACAACCTGGGGCTCACTTACAACCAGGTCAGCCTGCGCAACCAACACCGCCTGGTCACCCGGGCCAGCCTGGTCATTCAGGCCAGCCCCCTCACGCGGGTCAACCTGTTCATTCAGGGCAGCCCTCTCATTCAGTTCACTCTGCTCAGCAGCCTGTTCATTCAATGCCGCAGCCAAATCAACAGTTGCGCCCTACGTACCAGGCTCCGCAGGGTTCCACTTATCAACAACCTACTCATCCTCAGAGTGGTTATTATCCTCATGGTCAGTCTCAACTGAACTATAAACACTCTGGAGGCTCTCAGTATCATCCTCTTCCACCCGGTTCTACCTACGCTCAGCAGCCAAATCGAAACGCTGCTTATACAGGGCAGACACCTAATCAGGGCCCGAACCCTGGTTATCAAGCCCCACACTATGGTCACCAGCAACCAAATCAGTATGGTTATATGAACTATACCCCCTACGGTCAGAATCCTCAGGGACAGAACCCATGGGGGCAGGGATATTCACAACCATCGTGGAACGCAGGTACCGGACCTTATCCTGGGACTGGCATGGTAGTTAACCCTCCATTGTCGTTCCTGGCTACCTTGGATCTACCGGACGTTTCGAAGTTGATCAATGATCCGATTGCTCATAATCCATATTGGCCCCCGGTTCCAACCAAGATACCAGGTGACTGTCCCAAGTTTGAGGGCAAAGCTGGAGAAGACCCCCAGGCGCATGTGATGACGTATCACCTCTGGTGTTCGTCTAACTCTTGGACCGACGATTCGATTCGTCTGCGTCTTTTCCAGCGTACTTTAACAGGAGCTACTGCTAAGTGGTACATAGAGCTATCCCGTGGTATTTTTCAGGATTTCAACTCGTTGGCTATGGCTTTCCTCACACATTTCCAGTTACCGGTCCGGTATGAGGCCGGGACGCACCTCCTGTCTTCCCTGAAGCAGGACTCGGCCACTCACATCTCGGATCACATCCATGAGTGGCGGCGCCGTCGTCGACTGATCAAGTTTCACATACCTGATCAGATTTTGACTCACTGGTTCACCACCTCCTTTGTCAATAAAATCGCTCAGGATATCACGATGGGAGCGTGTGTGACGGAGGAACAAGCTATCGCGCGTGCCCAGTACCTGGATCTTGTTTATTCACAATCTGGCACGCTTTATGACATCCTGCCTGATGCTCCACGGCCCGGAGCCACAAAGGCCCCGCCTACCCCCACGGTGGATGGTGTCATTGGTTCCGTTTCTCAAAATTCGAAGAAGTCTTCGAATGGGAAGCAGAAGGCTAATTCTTCCAACAATACCTCTGCTAATCCCGCCTTATCTGATTCTGGTAAAACCGCGGAGGTGAACGCCGTCCAGGCCAATCCTACGAAAAAATCCTCCAAGGGGAAGAAGAAGGGAAAAGGCAAATCAAAATCTGATGCCCCGAAACCGGAATCTAAATCTCGGACTGAGGATGGCTCCCAACGTAAGCCGAAATTCCCTTGCCTCATCTGTGAAGGCGACCATTACACTAAGGATTGTCCACGACGGTCCGAAGTTAGTCAACTTCTTAAAGGCTCAAAAGGGACTCCGGCTGTTTTAAAAGAGCCATTTCCATCTCAGCAGACCCAGATGGTCGAACAGGCGTCACCATCTGCACCGTTTGGGTCTCAAGTTTTCATGATGAAAACTAATGCACCTATCACTATCGCTACGCGGTCGAAGGACTACAGTGAATCACGGCAGGCACCCAGGAAGGCGGTTGCGGATGGACCGCCTCCCCCATCTGTTTCTGGTCCATTGGAAATCGAGAAGCCGACTCTCGAACCCGTTGTGAAGCCACCTCCCAAGGGTGTTCTTCGGAGATCCTCTTACAATCCAAATGCTCGTGCCGCTCAACATTACAGTATCGTTGAGGATCTGGCACAGGCGCCATGTGCCATGTCTGCACTTGAGGTTCTTCAAAGTTGTCCTTCACAACGGAAGGCTTTATTGTCTGCCATCGGTGGTATCGATCCCGCCGACTCGAGCCTTCTCACCTTTGATCTGGAGAATTTTACTCCCCGGCTTCCACATCAAATCGCTTTGGTCATTCAAGTCGGGATTAACGGTCTGAACATTCATAGGGCCGTCGTAGATGAGGGTGCATCTACTTGCGTTATGTCCTCCGCTTGCTGGAAGGCCATCGGCTCTCCAGCCTTGTCGTCATCTCCCAATGCCCTTGAGGCATTTGATGGTTGGGAATCTAAACCCCTGGGCGTTCTCGAGAGTCTTGCGATTACATTACAGGGAAAAACTGTCAACGTGGAAGTGGAAGTGGTTGACGCTAAACTCAACTACAATATACTTCTCGGCCGCAGCTGAACCCATGCCATGCTCTGCGTGCCATCTACCGTCTTTCGATTCATTAAGTTCCCTCACGAGGGAAAGATTGTCACGGTGGATCAGTTGTAATTTTTCACCTCTAGCTCTGAGAACAACGTGCCATACATGGATCAAATTCCGAATCCCCTAGACAGTATAGGACCTGGTCTCTTCAAAGACCGAGTCCTCATGGGTATCTTCCCCGCACCACCACCGAATACCGCTCAAGTCAACATGTTGTCCAGGTCCGATGACCCCTGGCTTATTCCTACACCTGAGCAGGTATATGAGTTTGGAGAATCCATGCCTTTAACGCCGGTAGAGATCAGCTACTGTGAGATTGTTGCCGCATCGGATCCTCCACCTCCTCAGCATGCTCCGATGAGCATGGCTCTTGACGTCTACTCACAATCCCCCTGGCTTGGTCAGGCTGATTCACCTGATCCTCTTAGAGAGACTTTTCCTTCAGATGAGGCTATCATTGAAACTATGTCTCTTGAGGAGCTGCCCTGGGGTGATGGACATCATCGCTCCTCGTTTATGCCCAGCTTGGGGGCAATGACTGATTGTCTGGAGCGTTATGCTACTCAGGTTCCTTCCCCTCCTCTTCAAACACCGATCTTAATGCACGAGGTCTTTTCGGAGGGTAATCTGAGTAAAATTACTCAAACGGTTCCAATCGACATCTCCGTTAAACCGGGGATTGTTGAGAACATTCATGTGGGTGTGACTTGTTCTCCCAAGGAGATTCAAGTCTATACTGAGCTTTTCAAAGAATTCAGAGATGTTTTCGCATGGTCTTACGAGGAAATGCCGGGAATTGATCCTAGTATTGTCGTGCACGAGATTCCAACCTATCCAGGTGCGAAACCCGTGCGCCAACGCTTACGTCCCATGCATCCTCGGAAAGTCGCCGCTATCAAGGCAGAAGTTGAAAAACTTCTGAACGCGGGGTTTATTTATCCTATCCCCCTTACAGAATGGGTGTCCAATATCGTCCCTGTCGATAAAAAGTAGGGTACCATTCGAGTCTGTGTGGATTATCGCGATATCAATCGCGCCTGTCCCAAGGATAATTATCCCACTCCGTTTATCGACCAGATTATCGACGATTGCGCCGGGAGTGAGATCTATTCCTTAATGGACGGTTTCTCAGGCTACAACCAGATCAATATTGCACCTGAGGATCAACATAAGACCACATTCATCTGTCCGTGGGGCACTTTCGCGTACAAAAAACTCCCGTTCGGCTTAAAAAACGCTGGTGCCACATTTCAGCGTGCGATGTCCTACGCTTTTCACGATATTCGCCATATTGTCCAGCCTTATCTGGACGACTTGCCAGCCCATTCGGGTAAGCGAGAGGACCATCCTGAGCATCTCCGCCAGATATTCCTTCGTTGCAGACGCTACAATATCAGGCTCAACCCTCATAAGTGTGTTTTCTGCATTGATTATGGCCGTCTTTTAGGCTTTATAGTCTCGAAAGACGGAATTCGCCTTGACCCCCTAAAGGTTGAGGCCATTGTAAATCTCCCGTCACCCTCCTCTCTGTATCAGTTGCAGAGTCTACAAGGGAAAGCGAATTTTCTTAGGCGCTTTATCCCAAATTATGCCGAGGTGGCCAAAGGATTCACTCGTTTGTTAAAGCAGAATGTTCCCTTTCACTGGGACGAAATTGCTCAGGAATCCTTTGAGAAGCTGAAGACATTGCTAGTCAATGCTCCATTGCTTCGTCCTCCGGACTACCACCGCGAATTTACTTTGTATCTAGCCACCGCATTAAGCACCATCGCCATGGTCTTGGTGCAGGATGACGAGAACGG
Organism: Pinus albicaulis; assembly: GCA_034641835.2. NCBI lineage: Eukaryota > Viridiplantae > Streptophyta > Pinopsida > Pinales > Pinaceae > Pinus > Pinus albicaulis. The sequence goes on along the minus strand of JAXQQM020091325.1, from coordinate 13,327 downwards.
TGACGAACATGTCGTTTATTACCTATCTCGGAACCTTCTCGACCCGGAAACGCGTTATGCACATGTCGAGAAGTTGGCCTTAGCAGCAGTACATGCCGTACAACGCTTTCGCCATTACATCCTTTTGCATACGATAACAGTGGTTTCAGACTGCAACCCTATGACGTATATTCTTTCTAGACAATTACTAGGGGGAAAGTACTCCAAATGGATCGTCATCCTGCAGGAGTTTGACTTGGAGTTCACCACTGCCAAGTCAACTAAATCACTGGTCTTCGCGGATTTGATATGTTCTCTCCCTACAGACTCTGTTCCTTCACACTCAGAAGATCATATACCGGATGAAACGCTATTTATTATCGATACTCGCGATCCTTGGTATGGTGACATTATAGTGTATCTTCAGACCGCGACATTTCGGTCTGAGTTGGATAAAACTGCCCGCCGTCGGATTCGGCACCAGTCCCAACCCTACCGTATCGTAGGAGATACCTTATATCGTGTTGGAGTAGATTCGGTGCTCCGACGATGCCTTACCTTGGAAGAGGCTGAGAAAGTCTTGAATGACTGCCACAGTGGCGCCTGTGGCGGACACATGTCCGGGTATGCTACTGCCCAGAAGATTCTGCGGGCAGGTTATTTCTGGCCTTCCATATTCAAGTATTGTATCACTGCAGTCCGAAAATGTCATCCATGCCAGATTTTTCAGCGCAAGATGCGCGCGCCGCCATTGCCTTTGCATCCCGTTATTACCGTCGGCCCTTTCGCGAAATGGGGCGTGGATTTTATGACGTGTAACCCTCACTCGGCCGGGGGGCATGCGTATATCATTGTCGCCGTCAACTACTTCACTAAGTGGGCCGAGGCGATGCCTACACTAGCTGCTGACGGGAAAACGGCTGCTTCATTTATATTCAACCATGTTATCGCACGATTCGGGGTTCCTCAAGCCATCGTCACTGATCATGGTACTCATTTCCGTGATTATATGATGACGGAGCTGACTTCAACGTTGGGCTTGCGTCACGATAGCTCAACACCATACTACCCTCAAGCGAATGGTCAGGTTGAAGCGGTGAACAAGGTCTTGGTCACCATGCTTCAGCGAACAGTTGGGATTCATAAATCTAGTTAGCATCTCCAACTGTTCTCAGCTCTCTGGGCATACCGAACATCTGCTAAGAGTGCAACCGGGTTCACACCTTTTCAATTGGTGTATGGCCTGGAAGCTACTCTGCCGGTTGAATGCGAAATTCCTTCGCTTAAAATAGCTGTGGAGCTATTACCGGATACCTCCCCTGAGGAAGAACGTCTTCTGTATCTCGAACGATTGGATGAAACCCGTCGACTGGCTGCTTTGATCATCGAAGCACAAAAGAAGAGGGTCAAAACTCATTTTGATCAAACTGTTTCTCCTCGTTCCTTCATTGAAGGAGACCTCGTTCTCTTGTACGATCAGGCACATGATAAGCTTGGAGCCGGTAAACTCCAGCCTATGTGGCACGGTCCCTATATAGTAAAACGCGTTTTGAAAAATGGGGCCTACGAGCTTATAGATTACGAAGGAGTTCCACTGGCGCAGCCCAGAAATGGGCTGTACCTTAAAAAGTACTATGCCTGAAGTGATTTCTTGGTGTGGTGTGTGTACATAGGTGTGTGATTGTCATTTGTGTGCATAGTGTGGTGTGCTTTGTAAACATCTTTCTGCTGATCGGGTCTTCCTGGTTGTGCAAATGTCTGTTCATCCATTTGTTGGTTTCACGGATGGTGCCTCCCGCAGTACCAGGAATCTGTCTTCCGCAGCCTGGGTAATCTATGATCCTGCTGGTGAGTTGATTGACCTGCAAGGTGTGTGTCTAGGACGTACCACGAACAATATCGCGGAATATAGTGCCGTGTTGGAATTATTAACCGAGGCAGTAAACCTTGGTATCCGTGAATTGCTCGTGTATCTAGATTCACAACTTGTAGTCTTACAGCTGAACGGACACTATTCGGTAAGAAACCCATCCATCTTACGTCTGTATTTGCGTATTCGATTACTGGAAAGGAATTTTGACTACATTACATATCATCATATACCCAGGCATTTGAATACATTAACAGATGCAGTAGCAAATTTGGTATTAGACAGACATTTGCGCAATTTATAATCATCATCATATGTAAAGAAAGACTCATCCAGAAATAGATATGTATATATATAGATATCGAAATGTTTACATAAAGTGTGTCACATAAAACTCAAAAAATATACATAATCGTCTTAGTACATCCTGAGACACTGTGTCTCTCAAAAAATAGGTGTGGCATAAACCCTAAGGACTAATCCGCATGGTGCTCATGATAGCACGTCACTGCACGCACTAGGCACCTCAGGATTCGGTGGATCCGGTTCGGAACTCCCACCGTGTGGCGCTGGTATGCCATCGGTACGTCTGATAGTCGGGCATAGTCTGGGATCCCATGGGCAATCCCCTCGAGGTTCTGGATCAGTTCCTCTCCTCCGGTGCCTTCCCCCTGGATCTCAGGGGCGAGTTGTGTCCTCCGGGAGATGGGAGACATCCCAGCTGGTCTCTCAGGTCCTACATCTGCATGCATATATAATTGTGTCAAGACGAATGTGTATTAACAAAAAAACATATAAACATAAAATAAAAAATATGAGGTCTTACCCAGCTCCTCGTCCCAGTCGTCTCTTTCTGGTAATGGGAGATCTGGGTCCCCGGTAAAGTCAGTTCCCGAATAGGGCCAATCTTCCACGACGATCAGTTGGCGCCGTAGCCACCTAAAGAACTCTGGCCTCCAGGACATCTGTTGGCCACCTCCAGATCTGGGCATCCGTGCTGCCCAGCGAGCCATTCGTGGCTCTCGTGGTATCGGACTCGCCACTGCGGCCCCTTGGCCCTGGAAGATTGGTATGCGTTCCAAAATGAACGATACCAAGATGGAACCATACCCGAACTATTTTAGTTTCCCCTGTTTGCACTTTGTGAGCTGTCTTTTCATGTTGATAGTTACTGCTTCTGCCCAATTGAACAGTAGGGGACCCATGCATTCTGAGGCCAACAGGAGTTGGGTCTTCGTGGCCTCGTACGGAGCCTGCGATCCAGCAGCCCGCGTAATGGTGTGGAGAACTACTCTCAGTGCTAGATCAGGGATGGTGGAGATATCCACCTTCTTGCTTCCTGATCCTGTTTGTGCCCCTCGGCACACCCGTGCCATTACTTGTTCCATCTTTTCCGCGGATGGTCTGCTTCCAGTCAATACAGGGATTGGACCTCTGCGGGACAATCCGGTAATGAAATAAACATCAGTGACCTCCAACTCTAACACCTGGTCTCGTAGCCTGAACACTTGTTCATTTTCATCCCAGATGCTGATTAGATATTGGAGGAGCTCGGGCTGAGCTCGTAAACATGGCGTGAGGAAGAACTTTTTCAATCCACAGTCTCTAAGTGCGTTCATGCAAGCTTGGCTTTGCATGGCCTGTTCATCCTCATCTCCGTGCTCTCGTTCCTTCCATTCAATTGCCATTTTGAGTGATTATCTGCATTCACATGGTCAAAAACCCCTGATTAGATCTTTGGTGAGCTTCAAATTTCAAGAAATTTGGTTTAAAAACCGGAATTTTAGGCGGAATTTTAGCTTCGGCCGCTGGCGCGGCTGTTTTGCTAACAGTCGCGCCATGTGGCGCGAGCCCTTTACAGAAAAGAGCTCATTGGCGCGGGTCCGTGCCCGATACCCGCGCCAATGGGCCCGGCCCTAAAATTTTAAAAATGCTCATGCAAGACTGATTTTTAAGGGAAAATCATTAAAAAATGAATGAAAATGTAGAGCAAGGGAGCACCTTTTACCTGTGACAGACGAGAAGCTGAATGGTTGCCTGGATTGGTCGCAATCGACGACGGAAGTTTCTGCTCCAAATGGACCACTGTTGTTTTCTACCAAGGTAAATAGTAAAAGTAATTTTATTTTTACCAATTAGACATATTTATAACTTTTAGAGCATTGACAATTTAAAAGTTATTTTTATCAAATATTTGCATATATAATGTAAAATGGTTTTCGCTTAGCCTGGTATGTCTTGACGGTTTTTGCGACTCAAAGGAATGGTACTTGGTTGTATTTTTATCTTTTTCCCGGACTCGTAAATACACAGAAAAGTCACTACGAATCATCTTCTGACTCTTGCAAACTCTCTAAATATGAAAAGATGCTTGAATACATACATCACAGTTTCGATCTCGTTAAAATGGACACGAATCGACATCCACCCAGTATAAGTTTAACCCTTTTTCGGGCTGGGATGGATTGATTACAAAAAGGAATACCCTAGCCTATCGCAACTAGGAGGTTCTCTCAGGTATTGTTTTCTACCTTTTCGGATCTGAGAGACTATTCACGAAAAGGGACTTGCTGGAGTTTTCTTTTCCGCTATTTTTTCAAACTCTCTAAACATGAAAAGAGGCTGAGTTCTTCCTTTGTCAGACTCGTTAAAAACTGATATCGGATCTAGTGAAATGACGTTTTAAAGTTTCTCCTTCTGTGAGACCTCGTTAAATGCACCGGGGATGGATACGCTTGAAGGAGGACTATAATAGCAAGCATATGCTATCCCCTTCAAGCTTGTTGTTAAAAATAATTGGGGTACTCGCCAGAAATGGTGGGGGAAAAATGGAACCATCGTCGTTGTCGTCGGCAGTATGTCGCTCTTGAACATGGCACTTGTCTGCATTCGTATCGGGTTGGGGACATCTCATCTCGTTGCTTCACTTTGCCTCCATGGGTTTGGGTAATCCTTTTTGGCCTCTCATCTGTTCACTGCCTCGTCGCCATGACCTCTGATTCGTTGATGTCAAATACTGCCAAGTCCACGGTCGTGTCGTTCATGTGTTCAATAGAAGTTGGCCTCTGCAAATATCAACCTTCCTCTGTTTCTCATACGATCCCGATTCACAACAAAACATCATGTTCCTCTGTCTCGTGTCGATGATGTGGGAATCATTATGGCCCACCTTCGATCAAGGTCACTTCCTGTCGACTTCAACTCATTATCCAGGGAGTTGGTCTAGAGACTCCTGATGGTACCTTGGAGCCTGCATGCCTCAATGGCAGGTTCGTCGCATTCGACGTGAAGTTTACATCATTGACTTCCGATCGGATGATTCTGCGGGTGTTCGACGTCAACTCATTTATTCACACGCCGTAGATTGTACCTATAGTACCTTGAGGACCATTGTCATTATTGGTGGTTTCTCTCGCGTCTGTTAACAGCTTTCATCATTGGCTGGTAATCAGACGATGTTCTTGCATGTTCGACTTCAGCTCACACATTCACATGCTTGAACTTGTACTCTGTTGGGTCGAGATGGAGCGCAAGACCCTGGATTGTGTCTGTTGTAATCCAGGCTGCGATTGTGGATTATTATCGTTATGTACATGACTCATTGATTGGATGGCTGCGACCATACCTGAGTCAATTTGTTTTGATCTTAGTTGGATGGCTGCGCCCATACTCTGGATCCGGATTATATCATACTCTGTTTCGGATGGCTGCGTCCATACCACTTATACATCATGTACTTGAGATATCAGTTGTATCTTTCTGCGCAGGTTTTCCGACGGCGGGCCTTCAGTTGGACATGTTCTCGTAAAGCATTTCACCCCTCTCCCTCTAGGGCCTCATACTTTAGGGGGCATCTGTTACACAGTAATTTGTCACCGTCCTTACCATTCCCCATCCCGCACAATGGAGGACCCATTCTGTGACCTGTGGACATTGTCATGCCTTGAAATCATTATCAATGCATCCCTCTGAACATGAGCTTCATTTGCCCTTAAGACATCTCCTTGCAAAAGTCATGAAAAACAGCCCTTTTGGCATTGGCGCGGGCAAGCAGTTCAGTCCTCGCGCCAATGGAGAAATTACTGCAAAGGGGTCGCGCCACTTGGCGCTCTGTCATAGAGCCGTAGTCGCGCCACCCAATTTGGGAGTTGTTTTTTTAAATAAGGATGGCGGAAGTTGAGTTCTAACAAATTCATAAACCATCACCTATCTTGAGTTGGGAGGTTGGCTGCAGGAGTTATATGGAGGGAAGTGGTTTTGCCACCTCCTATGGAACCTTCCTTGTTGATAGAGCCAATCCCATAATAATAGGGATCCCAACTCCTCCTTCCCCATCTATAAAAGCTTGCTCAAATCAATGGCAAGCTAGTCTTGAAGTGCCTAAGCTCTGAATCTCCATATTCCCAAGAGCCTTTGTGTTGTAAAGCACCCTCTCTTTCCCTTAAGGCTGACTCAAGTAAGGAGACCGTTGTCACGAGACTCTGGAGAGGTTTTCCCTTTCCTTGGCAAGCTTTGCGAGACGTGGACGACTGGAAACCCGTCCGAAGGAGACCGCGACGTCAGAACTTGGTTGTAATCTTTCTTCGCTGGTTATTTAATAGATGATTATGATTATGGTTCCACTCTGTTTTCCATCATGTTAATGTGAGTAACGTCCTTTCTGACTGATGTTTAGTTACGTATACTGGTTTCTATGCTTGTATCTGTTCGTTTCTTCCATGTGCAGGTGTTCATCCGCGGAGATCGTGGAGGGATTGTGATCTGCCAAGGCTGAGGAACGGGGACGCTTCTTCTTCAGATCCTAGCGTTGGAATCCACGTAGGCTTCTATCTCCAGCCTTTTCATTCGTAATTAGGAACCTCGTTACCATGAGACATTGTTTGTTTGCATAGACTCGCCGGGCTAGTAGGATCGCTCTATTCCGGGCAGAGGGGATTTACCTCCTCAACAAATACTAACATTGAACTTTAGACATATCATACCTTTAATTTCCTCGATGCCACGTTCTATTGTTACTCCCCCTTAAATTAAGAGGACCTTGGTGAAATTTCTCTTCATGCTCATAATAATCTCGCAGACGGCTTTGATCAACTATTTTTCCACCTCTTCCTCTATTACTCGATCTTCCTCCGCCCCTTCCTCTATTAAATTGCAGTTGAGTTTTGAAGGCATTCTCCAACGTGCTATCATTATATCTTGACACCCTCAATTCATGTGCAATCAAAGAACCAGTCAACTCTTCAATTTTCATTTGAATTTTGTCCTAGAACTCTTCTATGGATACAACAATAGCTTCAAATTTCTTTGGAAAAATTCGAAGGACTTTCTTGATCACTCTCTTATTTGAGAGGTCTTCTCCATACTATCTCAATTGATTAACAACACTCATGACTTGAGTCATAAAAGCCTCCACAGTTTCACTGTCTTTCATTTTAAGATTCTCAAAATCTCTCCTCAAATTATGCAACTTGACATTCTTTACTTTCGCTATACCTTGATAACAGGATTCAAGGGTGTCCCAAGCCTTCTTCAAAGATTCCGCATTTGACACTTTTGAAAGCATCACGTCATCTAAGCCTTGTTGAATAAGGCCAAGAGATTTATTGTCTTTCTTTCTGTTCTCTTTCAACAACATTCGTTCAGCATTTGTAAGAGCCATCTTTGCTATGTCATTAGCAGGCTCTGGATACCCATTAGTAACAAATCCATAAATATCATGAAAATGCAACAACGTTCTCACTCAAATAAACCACGAATCGTAGCTTCTTTCATTCAAAATAGGAATTGATGACTCAGTAATATTTGTATTTGTCCCCATCTCTCACAAATAATTGCAATCTTCAGATACAAATTTAAGAACACTTTTACACTGTATTACTTTCAATTCCTTTCACAGGAAAATTAGAAAATGATGGCTTCTAAATATCCTTCCAATAAATTTCTGCAACACTTCTTAAAAAAAAAATTAAATTACCATTTTATGACTTTAAAGCCTTGATACTCCCTTAATAAAAAAACGTATTAATCATCATCTTCGTCAGGTTAAACCATTTTTTCAAACTTCATAAACCATATAAAGTGTATTCAAGCAATATTACTTCTCAAACTTATAAAGGCTTTGAGAAAAAACTTACGCACTTCACCTTTGCATATTTTCCTTCAACAAATTTGAAAAACTTTGAAGTAGTTTCTGATGCCAGAAGCAATATCCAGGCATAGAATAGAAGCTCCAACCTCCTCCCCAGTAATTTTTTACTCCAGCTTATGAGCTTGTAGGAAATTACAAGGCCGAGTGGCATTTGTCTTCCAACCAACAACAAAAAATAATAAATAACACTTCACCTTTCTGGCTCTGTGTTGGCAGCTTCATGGCTTCAATAAAAATTTAAAATATGCTGGTTATTCAAAAATCCATCCAACCCCAAACAACTGCATAATGATTGGCAGCAACCTTCCACGCAAATGGATTTTAGAGGCTCAACGAAAATTCAATGTATATGGCTTTCATAGCCTCAATGAAAAATTCAATGTAATCTACACTCTCAACAACATAATACGCACATCAATGGTAAGCAGATACAAGTTAATCTGACTCTGATACCCAATGAAAGAAACAGATAACAAATGAAAGTAAAAAGTAAAAAAATCGACAAACAAGGGGGTAGATGCGGTTGGTTATTGTGGAGTATATCTTCGTGTTGAACCTCCTCTTCGCTATATCACTTTTGTTGGTTTGGGGACAATTGCAGGGCTGAAATGATCACTTTTTGCGGGTTTGGGGTCACTTTGCGGGTTTGGGGACAATTGCAGGGCTGAAATGATCGCTTTGTGGGGGCTCGTCAATGTAGGCTCATGGGTTGGTATTTAGAAGGTCAAGATCATTGGGTACTCCCTCACTTTGATTCAATGGATACATGGAAAGAACGAGTTGGATGTTCCTTTACTATGCAATTGGATGCAATGAATTAGGGACTTAAAGGCCTCCTTATCTCATATGTCTTTTTAGCATGTATATCAGGAACAAAACCCTGAGGTAGACGCTCTCTCCAAGCACGATTTGGCTCTTTCTCATGGGCATATGTCAATTGATTTTTTTTTTGTTGATGGTAACATTTGTGGCCATGGCCATTTTGAGATCTGAAAGAGGATTTCTCTGATCATATTTTTCCTCTTCCAAGAAGTTATTTTGTATTTTGCCTATCTCTTTGTTTCTGATGATATTTTTTTTTTTTGTGAATATACTCCTGCAATAGGTTCTTAGTAATATATTGATTCCATATAAGTGTGCTATTTATTCGGTTTTAATATATAATATGGTGTCTCAGATCTATGGTTAGCAAAATAGATTGAGCAAGAACTACCATAGACATATGCTACTATAAAACAATCCTCATTTTTAATGAAAACATGTTTCTTTTTTTGTTGGAAAAAAAACTAAAACAATCAATCAATCCATCGTCATGTCATACCAATCCATGAATTAATCAATTAGAATTAATCAATCCATCGTCATTTCATACGAATTTTTATCGGATCGATTTCAATTAGAATTTGGTAACTATGCTATGAACATTATCAGTCGATTAATCAATCCATCGTCATCTCAATTAATAGACGTACGAATATTACCAACACATAATTTAAACCGTCATCGTCTACATCATATAAAAGATCCAGCCAATAGTTTCTATGTGGCCGCATCCTTATGCCGACTGTACAGTGTAAACTTTAAGAATCTTTGAAATTTGGTTAAGAAGAGCAAACTGCTCCTATCCATTAAATTTTAAATCAAAATTCAAATTCAAAATTCAAAATTTCTAAATTCAAAATCAAAATAATTCTTTCAATTTTAAAATATTCTCGAAATTAAAAATCAAAATAAGTTAAGGAATAATGCCGCTGCACTGACGGCGAAATTATTATATTATTGTAATTCTAACGCATTCATTTCTTGAATCTTAGGGTCCCGGTTAGCCAGCTTTGAATAGGGTCCCGGTTAGCCAGCTTTGAATATTTATAATATTTCCGTCCATTAATTTTATTTTATATTTTTAAGTTGCCAGAAAGGTCGAGGCCTCACAAAAAGGAAAACACAGAATTAGAATTAACAAGGTCTCACACGGATAACGACTGACAAAACTGGAATTACTGACGAAACCATTGAAATTAGTTTCCAAATGAATATTAAATTTCAAACTAATTTATTATTAATTAAATGTCTAGGGAAAAGAGGAAATGGTTTTTTTCATCCTATTATTTTTTAGTTAATGGTTTTTTTCATCATATTATTTTTTTATTTTTATTTTTAATTTTAATAAAAATTTTGTAGATATTTTTTTGAGTTTAAATTGTTTAATATTTTAATTATTTTTTTTTCGATCTTACTCAATTCATTTATGTAATAAAAATACATTTTAAACAACTAAAAATTATATTTTTTTATTGAAATTGTTTTACAAAATTACTCCCAAAAAAATATATTTCATGACTACACGTTAATTAAATATTACTACATTAATCCTTCACCGCCATGCCATGTAGGTGAGCTGACTATGTAGATTTGCCCCGTCATACCTCTGTTTCCCGGAAATTTCGGTGATCCAGCTTCCCCGCAATGATCTTAAAATGACTCTGTAGACCTGGCAACCATACGTCTATTTCCCTGAAACTTCCGTTGCTTGCTACCCAATCTTCAATATTCTTTAAATTCTCACATCAGTTGCTTGCTACCCAATCTTCACTATTCTTTAAATTCTGGCTTCTGCGTACTGCCTATTAAATGCGGGAGGGAGACTAGACATGCATAGAAACATTTTTAACTGCGGGAGGCAGAGTAAACATCCATTAATGGATACCAAACAGATAAAACGTTTTGCCGTTGTTATCGTCGGAATTGTTGCTGTAATGCTCTTAATGTCGGCACTGTTTTGGTCTCCAACAAATTTGTCTCTCACCGATCAGCTTATAACTCCAATATTCAACGCTTCCGACACTCTCATCATGTTCGTGCTATGCAATATTATCATAATTGCAATCACTCTCAACGCCCACTTTTCGGGATTCTCAAGCAATTCCAATGAAGTTACAGCTTTTAAATTTGATTCTCGCGAGGAATTTGGGCAGGCTTATTGTCAGAACAATATGGTCATATCAGCGGGATCGTTTCGCGAGCAGGAAACGCCTAAATCCGAGGATAGCCGGCAACGCACGGAAGATATGAAGCTTATCTTCGGAGCCGAGGACGCCGGTATGGAATCCAAATACTGTCCCAGCAACTTTGGAATAGGCATGGGTTGCTCCACGGAAAATTACATGGGGATTTGCGATGTGGATTTAAATGATAATTTTCTGTGCAAATCCGTACCTCATGAAGTGGTCAACGACGTTGTGGAAGTTCCAGCGGTTACAGACGAAGAAGATTTAAACAGAAGAGTGGAAGAATTTATAGTCAAATTCAAACGTCAATTGTTTCTTGAGAGACAACGGTCTCTGTGTTTACGCAGATTGCAACTTGCACTGATGACATAGAATATCATCGCTGTGTTGAACGTGAGACGACTACGTAGAGTTGGGCAGCCATAACTCTGTTGGACAGCCATTTAAATGCGGCAGGGAGAGTACACATCCGGCCCTTTCAAAGGGGCGTTGTCTACTGAGCGTTCAAAAATTTTGAGGTTCCACTTGCTGTAACTTGATTCCCAAAAAATTCCACCAAGTGGAAGAATTTCTTGAGGAATTCAAGCATCAAATATTGTACATAGATAGACAACAGTCTCTCTCTTGATTGCCGGGCTGGATAGGACCTCGTATCAGCTTCCTCCTCAGCAGGCTCCATGATCGGCATCTCAAGCACATTTTCAGGGAACTCAACTCGCGCAGACTCTCTCTCTCCAGGCGCGGCCTGGCTGCCCCTTTTGGTTCCATTACAGTTTTGCACTTCTCAGGCAGGCAGCTGCTCTCCTCGTGTTTTTACTCGCTCCCTTAATTTCTCAGGCTGGCCCTGTGCTATTCGCACCCTCTTCAGCAACTGGTGCGACTTTTTTCTTCAGTTTTGGTTCTCTTCTGTTCTCTTTCAGCTCTTAAGCAGGAGAGCTGCTTCATTTTGTATATGCCAGTTCTTTCTTCATTGGAATCAAGCAAAGCCGAATCTGTTCCTCTGAATGAGGCATGTTGTAATCTTTTCTTTAGCAACTAGTCTCTGATAGATAAGGATTTACTGCTGACTATTCGAGAAAATTTCCTATTTATTTCTTCAAAATCAATCTACCTATACCTATGTTTTAATCAAAATAATGGTGTGTTTTCCTCTCTAAAAAACAGTCTCCGTCTTGGTGTAGGCTGCACCCCATGACATAGCATCACTCCGTATATACTCTTCAGTTATTTATTGTAAGTCGGGTTGATTGGGTGGACAGCACACCCTTTTCCTGTAACTTTCCCCTCAAATCCCTATTTCTAGTGACAGTTTCATCTCTGGAACTCTAATCCCAGCATAACATTGTTTATTTGTAGTAACAGTTCCAAAGGTTTGGTTCATTATTTAGAGTTTAAAATTAGAAAAGAGAAAAATAGAGAAGAAGAATTAAAATTAAAGATTAGTTAATTATGAGTGGGCTTAATGATTAAGAGTATGTATTTCTTTATAAAAGGTTATAAGTTCAAAATTAAAAGGGGTAGAGTATATATGCCTTTGTAAACTTAGGTTCCTTGTTTCACAAACAAGGAGGTCTCATATACCAATAATAATAAAAAGTCCAATTCATCTATTATATATTTTGTGCTCACATAACTTTTAGTTTTTTTATTGAATCATATAGAAAATTAAAAATGTATAAAGAAAGATGTAAGTAGTTTATGTGTTAATTTTAAAAGGAGTATAATTGGTTGAATCTTTATTTATTTTATAGTAATTATATATTTATTTATTTATTTATTTTTATCAAATTAATTAATCCAAAAATATCGTACTAAAAGAATTATGATTTTTTAGTTATGTGGTATTGATAAACCAAGGTATTGGTCCTTAATATTGTAACAAAGTCTATTTATGTATTAAGAATATTTATAATCAATTTAGAGATGAATATACATGATGAAGAATCATATATTTTTTAAATGGATATATATTCATTTTATATGTTAATTTTTTTAATAATAATAAAGTTGTAATTTAGTTAATTTTATGATATTTTTTAATCTGTGAAATATGTCAATAGATGTTTTGATGGATTTGTATTTTCTTTTTCTTTTTCTTTTACCAACCATTTAATCTATCTTGGAACTAGAATTATCAATACTTATTAAATACATAATAGAGATTTAATCTCCACAAAATATCAATTGAATAATTTTAAAAATATTTAACTAAAAATATTAAAATATATTTTAAAAACTAATTATATATCTATCAATATTAATTTAATTCTTATAATTTATTATTAATTATATATAATAATAAAATTTATTATTAATAAATAT